>CM077244.1:31446648-31561648 GCA_039654775.1 Spinibarbus caldwelli
ATTTACATAAAAGGATTTAACAGTAAGGCAAGTGTTGTGATAACTGTGCTTTTACGATACATAAGGTAGAACTACAGTTAATGTGATAACTGCTTGTGTTGTAACTACAAAATACAACAGAAGAACCAAAGTAGCTATGGTAAAAGCACAGTAAGGGTTGCTGTTATGGTGCTGTAACTACTAAATAGCAATAGAAGTACAGTGGTGGTTACTACTTCCATTAATTCCACCAATATCAACATGACAAACTGATCGAAGATCAGTGCAAGCTAACGCTAACGTTTAATTACCCCAGCTAGCAGTATATGCTCCGTTTTTTAACAAACATAGTAGTAGAGATGACTGACAAAATCCAGCAAACATTAGGAGCCTATCTGATTAATTAAGAGCATATTATGGACTTTATACAGAACATCGGGACACCGTGTGACAGCCTACTTACCGAGATGTGGCACGTGTAAACTGCAGGAGAATATCGCGATGTTTTCCTATAGAGAGTTGGGTCACGCTTATTGAACGCGAAGAACAAATCGTACGATAAAGTACGATTTAACCATTTTATTAAGTCGTGCGAATTAGTACGAATTCGTCTTGATGGGCTTGTTCTAAATGCAATTAACAAATCGTACGATTTCGTACGACCCAGCTCGTACGATATCGTACGATTTAGCCACTTGGTTAATTGACATAATATGGTGACATTTTCCACAATCACGACAGAAAATCAAATACTGCCCTGAACTCAATCATGGAGAGGTGTCGCGATTTTCCCAGTAAGCCGAAAAAAAAAACAAAACAGCTTCCCAGAACTCAACACGGCGTGACGTCAGCTTCACATTCTCAGCCAGATGAATATGCATGAGGCTAATTATCATAATGAGGTCGCTTTAAATAGAGAGCTCTACAATGCAATTCTTACTAGTAAGAATTTAATTGTAGAGCTCTCTAATTATAATTGTTACTAGTAAGAATATGATTAGAGAGCTCTCTAATTGGCATTGTTACTAGTAATAATTTAATTGTAGAGCTCTCTAATTGAATTGTTACTAGTAAAAGTGCAGTTGCGACGAGTAACACTTAGTATATTTTAGGCTAAAACGGCTTGCCATACCCGATCGGCACATACTGCGCAGCGAACTGCTATTAAGCCAATAACAAGTTGGGAAAAAATAAAATAAAATGCCTTACTACTGTTAGTAGCCGTCTCCCTGGTTGCGATGCATACAATCCTCCTAAATTTCCATCCATGTTATCTGTTCCTCTCTCTTGCCGACTGAAAGAGCCTTAATCCACTCATTATTCCAGCTTTAAAAGTCTACTTGCTGTCACGGTTGGAGACGAATGACTATTACAACTTCACAGTTTTTTATTTTTTTTTGCTCCATCTCGAGTCAACTTCGACTGTTGCGTTTACCTTACAATAACGATACTTTTTGTTGGTTGTAATAAAGACTCGGAGCAATTACTTTTTTTGCAAAAAAAAAAAATAATAATAATAAATAAATAAATAAATAAATAAAAAACACAGAACAAGAAGTGCGAAGTTCAGCTTTTTTTTTTTGTAAATCACTCATGATCACCGTCCGCTTGCAGTACTACATTAACTCCGCCTGCACTCTGCTTCTGGCGGCTGAGGTAACGCGTTGTGTTTTATTTATTTATTTATTTATATTTTTTCCACCTTATTTCCCGCTCACACCTTTCTCATCCTAATTTTACAAACTGCAAGTTACAAAACACACGCATGCTGACTGACACTGATCTCTGGCTGGTGCGGTGTTCTCGGATCGACTCGGGTATTACACACAATGTTAAATAGACCCGGGACCCGAAGTAATAGATTGGGACCCGACCCATTTAAAATATAGACCCGAACCCGTACGGGTCCTCCGTGAAGACCTCTACTCTGGAGTACTTGCACTAACTGCACTAAGTTTCTGAATGAGACTGACACCTAGTGGACATTTCAGTATATGAGTTTACACACACATGTTCTGCGCACGTCTCTCAAACACAGAACCAGGAAACTCAGTTAACAGAAACTGAAACTGATCTGCTGTTGAGCTGTTGTTTGTGTGTCTGTATTGCTGTAGACAGTGAAATGGCTGAAGCCAGTGTTTTTTCAGTGGAGCAGTTCTTGTGTCCAGTGTGTCTGGATCTCCTGAAGGATCCAGTGACCATTCCCTGTGGACACAGTTACTGTATGAGCTGCATTACAGACTGCTGGGATCAAGAGGATCAGAAGAGAGTCTACAGCTGCCCTCAGTGCAGACAGACCTTCAGTCCAAGACCTGCTTTAGCTAAAAACACCATGCTGGCTGAAGTGGTGGAGAAACTGAAGAAGACCAAACTAAAAGCTGCTGTTCCTGCTGGACCTGGAGACGTGGAGTGTGACATCTGTACTGGAAGAAAACACAAAGCTGTCAAGTCCTGTCTGGTGTGTCTGGAGTCTTACTGTCAAACTCATTTTGAGCGTCATGAGGAGTTTCGCTCAGGAAAGAGACACAAAGTGACTGATGCCACTGGACGACTGCAGCAGATGATCTGCCATCAACATGATAAGATTCTGGAGGTTTTCTGTCGTACTGACCAGCAGTGTGTTTGTGTACTTTGTATGACAGATGAACATAAAAACCATGAGACTGTATCAACTGCAGCAGAGAGGACAGAGAAAGAGGTATGAACTGAAATAACACATTGATGTATTAATGCTGACACTTCGAGTGTTTCTCTTCACTGCAGTATCCAGCTGTATCATGAGTGCATCATGTGATCTATTCTCCCATTCAGAGTTACTACATGACGCCTCTGTATTTGTGCACAAGCTGAACTTTGCTTATCTTTTTAACATCACTCAAGTTCTCTCTAATTCAACATGCATCGAGTTGCTGTTTTTGCTGTGAATTGCAGTCAGTTTAAATGTCCATGTCTGCTTCACATTAATTCTTGATTGCAGAATAATGATGATAGTAAACAACATATATGCCATCCTTCATATGTGAGGACTTTATGGAAACTAAATTCAATTAATGATCTTAAAACTCTGAGAGACACTGAAAATAATTTTTTAATCAAACAGGCAAAATTTTACCTGATTTTGTGATAGCTTTATGTAATATGTGAGTGTTAAAATATATCATGCTCTCTGCCAGATGTTTCTGTGAGTTTGCCTCTATGCAATCCCTCCTCCCTTCTCACTTTTCTTCTGATCGCTCCCTCCTCCCATACGTGTTTTTCCCCATTCTCTCTGTGTCTCACTCCCTCCTCTCGCTCTCTCTCTCTCTCTTATGTTTGACTGTATCTCTCTTATCCTCACATATATACATCTTAAATGGAGTTCAAATGTTCAACTGAGGAGGGGGCCTCCTAGCTCAGCGGTGACTTGGCATATCGACATTTGGCATAAAGATGTAGTTCTCTCCGTCCAAGTGTATCCCTAATATGTCCAGAACTTTCTTTGCCAGACTTCCATTTTATATAACGTATATTTCTTGGCCTGAGTACCACACAGATGTGGTGTATAATTCTCATTAGATGTATCACTGCACCACCCCTAGCAATGAGACTATATAATGTATGGATGTAACAATAAACTTGGAAGAAGTTTGTGAAAAGACAATTGGCGTCTTGTTCATAATTCTTTCCATGGGCCCATGTCTTCATGAATGCAAGGACTGAGAATAGTCGGACGGCATCGAAAGATAAAGAGCTAAAACATTCTTAACAGTGAGGTTTGCTGTTTTTAATTTCTCCTCCAGAAACACTTGAAGGAGACACAGAGTGAAATCCAGCAGAGAATCCAGCAGAGACAGAAAGATCTTGAGCAGCTGAGAGCGGCTGTGGAGTCTCATAAGGTGAGTTTGGAGAAGAAGAGAAGTTGGAGACTCAGTTTGACTCTCCTCTTTCAGTCCCACTGAAGCCGCTGTGGCTCTCAGGCTGTGAGGAAGCAGTAAGAGCTGATTGTGATGTGTGTCTAACAGCGCTCTGCACAGACAGCAGTGGAGGACAGTGAGAGGATCTTTACTGAGCTCATCCGCTCCATTGAGAGAAGCCGCTCTGAGGTGACACAGCGGATCAGAGATCAGGAAAAGACTGCAGTGAGTCGAGCTGAAGGACAAATGGAGCGACTGGAGCAGGAGATTGATGATCTGAAGAAGAGAAACATTGAGCTGGAGCAGCTTTCACACACAGACGATCACATACATTTCCTCCAGGTAACAGAGATCTAGAAAAAAACAAAAAAACAAAAAAAAAACCCCGTGGATTTTAGCAAGATCTGCTGTTATAGGAATTGTAGTCTTTAATTAACATTGATTGTTTGAGCCACAGTTCGATCGAGGATACAATGAGCATCATTCTGCAGACAGAAATGTTGTCTGTTGTGGTCTTTACTGTGAAAAACTGGTTTGACTCATGTACAGTGGAGTAATGAGGTGACAATGAAATATGCTAATAATAGAGACTATTACATTTACATTTGAATTCAGTCATTTAGCAGACACTTTTATCCAAAGCGACTTACAAATGAGGACAATAGAAGCAATCAAAACCAACAAAAGAGCAAGAATATGCAAGTCTCAGTTAGCCTATCGCAGTACACGTAGCAAGGTTTTATATATATAAATTGTGGGTAGCGAAACAAGTTTCATTAGTGGAAAAGTTTTTTATTATTTTATTACCAAGGTCCTGTTTACTTGAACTTCAAAAGAGACTGTGGAAGCTATTATTAAACATGTCTATTAGTGAATGAGGTATACAGTATATTTGCATTTACAGTTATGTTTATCTTAGATTTTTTTTCTGGTTTATTAATTATTATTCCTGTAGAGTCTTCAGTCTCTCTCAGCTCCTCCTGAATCTACAGAAAACATCTCTGTCAGTTTCCTCTCTTCTTTTGATGGTGTGAGAGAATCTGTCTGTCAGCTGAGACACAAACTGGAGGATTTCTGCAAAGAGGAGATGAAAAAGATATCTGGTAAAATATTAGAGATTCATCTGCTCTCTGTATTGAGACAAACATCATCTAATGTCATAGAAAATCTTAGCGTATGTTAGAAATGTCTGAGGAATGGATACAGACATCATTTTCTCTCTGAGTGTTTATATCTGATATTTTCACAGTCAGTCACTGTAACATTGTTCTCAGGACCAGAGAGGACTTCCTACAATGTAAGTCACTAACAAACACAATGACACACACTAAGATACTTCAACTAGACAGTTTATTTTGAAGTGACAGAAAACATTGTGTTCACATTCATTATTAATCATGTGCAGTGCAGGTAAAAGTACATTAGTAATAATTCAATGTAAACTGGAATATTTTTAAAGTTTGTAATCAGATTACTTTATTAATAATATTTAATACTAATTTAATAATTAATACGCAATTAATTTTAAGCTACTTTCTTAAAACCACTATGAACCAAAATATAAAAACATAAATGTGATGATAATAATGTGATGCCCAATAGTCCATTCATATTTTAAGACTGATCACCATAGCAAGAATTAAACAACAAATTCAATACATTTTTTAAAAATACCCTTGACATGTTTGTCTGTTTCTGTTCACATATCCACAGGTTTCTTTGCTTGCGTGTGAATTGTAGGTCTATATGTGAATGTGTTTGGATTTGTGTTTATGTAAAAAAAATAAGTAAATAAAATAACCAAGCAAACACAAAACCAAACAGAATAAATCCATTTCCGAGAAAACATTTTTTTGCAATCAGAACAAAGAGCTTAAACAGGTCTGCTACACAAAAAGTTAAAAAGGGATTGTGTCTTAAATTTTAAAGAAAGTTGAGATAGACATTAAAGCAGGTTGAGAAACAGAAATCATAGAACTATTCAAACTTTCAGTGTGAGAATAACAGTTTTTGACATCAAGTGAAGGCATAAACATCATGCCATAAATCTGATAGAGCAAAACAATCATAAAAGTTTAATTTTTACAACTTCTGATTTTTCTTTTTTTTTGTTTGTTTTTTTCATCAGATTCCCATCAGTTCACTCTGGATCCAAACACTGCATATAAACACCTCCGTCTGTCTGAAGGGAACAGAGTGGTGACTTACACTGACACACTCCAGCCGTATCCTGATCATCCAGACAGATTTGATGTTTATCTTCAGGTGTTGTGTAGAGAGAGTGTGAGTGGACGCTGTTACTGGGAGCTTGAGTGGAGTGGGACTGTTGGTGTGTATATATCAGTGTCATATAAGAGCATCAGCAGGAAGGGATCTGGTAATAAGTGTGTGTTTGGATATAATGATCAGTCCTGGAGATTGTCCTGCTCTCCCTCCAGTTTCTCATTCTGTCACAATAACAATCAGACTGAACTCCCTGTTCCCTCCAGCTGCAGGAGAATAGGAGTGTATGTGGATCACAGAGCAGGAACTCTGTCCTTCTACAGCGTCTCTGACACAATGAACCTCATCCACACAGTCCAGACCACATTCACTCAGCCGCTCTATCCTGGGTTTAGTGTTTGGGGTCGTCAAGCATCAGCAAAACTATTATAACTATCTAGATTATAGAGAGATCTACACATTGTACTGTTATATGGCAACTCTGAGATGCATAAATCATAAATTTATATTTTATATTCATTCACCATACACTTTTATCCAAAGCGCCTCACAAAAGAGAAACAGTGAAATGTAGGTCTTTTATTTTCTAATCTTTAAAGGGTTCATGAAATGAGAAATCAAATTTGCCTTGATCTTTTGGCGTATAAGGGGTCTTTGTACCATTAAAACATCCTGCGAGTTTCATAGCTTAAAACATCCTCCTCATTAAACAAGGCATTTCTTTAATCAAGCTCCAAAAATGGCTCGTTTCAGAAGCGAGGGGCAAGACGACTTCACCCGGGCACACACATTTGCATAAACACCGCCTCCAGAGCAAAACACTCACATGTGATAGTGAGGGGGTGTTGATACTGTTTCCTATGCAATGATGTTAGCCAATCATAACAGTGGGCGGATACCGACAAGCCTTAAAGGACCCGCCCCTTAAAACAGGTCGTTTGTGAGAGGGGGTCAGAATAAGGGTTGAAAATAATCATTTTCTACATATTTGTGCAAAAAATCTTTATTAACATTATACTGTAAGTAAACCTCGTGGAACATATTGAAATTAAAAAAATAAAATAAAATAAAAAAATCCATGTCATGACCCCTTTAAAACAAAACTACAGCTGAACTTCTGTCACTAGTCATGTTTACATGTACTTTTTTTTGTCATTCCGATTAAAAGATTTGGTGGACTGTTACATGAGATTACATGAGACGTAATAATATAATAATAATAATAATAATAGCTTGATCTCACCCAGCTGATCAACGCATATCATCATAATGCCCTAATTGCATCCAGAGAAACTGGGTGCATCTGAACTAAATTCAGTCAAAGCAATAATACTTAAGAATTCTTATGTCAATGTGATACTGTTTTTCAGTTGTTTTTTTTTTTTGTTGTTGTTGTTTTTCCCCTTTTCTTTTTCTTTCTTTCAATACGTTTGCAGTTATCACATCTGATTTTTCTTTGTCATTATATGATGTATGGAGTGTAGATTGATGTGAATGAAAAATAAAGTATTTTAGCATTAGGCTGCAACATAAAATGTTGGGTAAAATGAAGGGGTCTGAATACATTTTAGTTCAGTGACAGATGCCTACTGAAGTAAAACAATTTAAAAAGGTTTAAAAAGTCTCCAGACTGGTTAAAAACAGCATGCTGCACAAGTAAACATTTTTCACACAATGTACTAAAATTTATTGATTAATGAAAGTCTGTTTCATATTTAAGACAGCAAATGAGAAAATGGGGAATATTCAAAGAGTAATAAAAATGTACAAACTGATCATTTTCAAAATGACGTCACATTTCTGACAAACTGTGGGAAAGACAAGAGGACTAAACTCACAATAACATTTCTCCTTCAGTATTTACACTGCGAGTATTTATGTTCAGAGATCTTGTCTGTTGTGCTACAGAAGCCCCTGTCGTTTCAGATCCTCATAAGTCTTCTTGTTGACCACGTTTCCGCTGGAGTCTTCATATTCCTCCTGCAAGACAAAAAGATATAGATATTTTCTTTCTTTCTGAACTCATAAACATCCAAATTCAAGATTTATTCCCGCTTGAAAACTTCCAAAAAGGAACAAATCAAGCAGCTGAAGCAGAGTTTTAACAGCTGATTAACGCTGGCTAAACCAGATGCTTCAGTCAGAGCAGAGCTGTACAGCTGAATGTGACTTCACTCACCGTAATGTCAGACTATTGAATGTGTTTCAGAATAACTCACCTCTGTGTCTGGCTGCCAGCGCTCTAATGCTTTCTGTGACTTCAGCTTTGACCAGACTATTCCAGAGAAAAGAGAAAAATGCATTTTAAGAACAAGGACAGACACCATTAGGGCTATTTTCCAGAACGGGTCCCTTTTGTGTCGTTTATTAACATGCATCAATATTAATTTATAGACATTTTTCTCAACTTTTAAATGGTTTAAAATGGTAGTTTGTCTTTCGATATATTTCCAATACATTTTGTAAAGCTCAATGATATATGTTGAGCTCCATGAAAAAATCTTGTCTTTTTTTCCCCGTTTATTAAAATGTTATCTTATCATGGAAAATTAAAATTTGTCAGGGGGACAATTATAAACCCCGTTATTTATTATCTCTTTTTAATTAAATGATTACTGAAAATAGATCTAATTTTAATATTGGTAAAAAAATTGTATGTATCTCCAACAAATACCTTGTAGTGTCATGAGTTTGAGCAGAAGGCTAGTAAAGTCAAACTACAACAAAAATGTTAATCCTGTTAGCAATTAAATAACAGCATGACTGGAGATGGAAGAACGCTTTAATCATTTATTAACAATAATTCATAGTATACATTGCATGAATTGGGTGAATTATGTACAGTATATCTGTGATGAATTATTGTACTCACGGGACACTGCGTCCTCAATCTGGGTGACGTTGGCAAAGTGGGCTGTATTAGGAATGCCCAAACAGCGCATGCCGTGAGCGTGACGCCATTCCTGAGACACAGAAAACCAGGAACACCAAAGCTGTTATAGGCTTTTCAATACAGCATAATAGTTAAGAGTAAAATTATAAATACTTGTTACATTACATTTACATTTAGTCATTTAGCAGATGCTTTTATCCAAAGCGACTAACAAATGAGGACAATGGAAGCAATCGACATCAACAAAAGAGCAATGATATGCAAGTGATGTAAGTCTCAGGTAGCTTAACGCAGTACATGTAGCATTTTTTTTTTTATAAATAATAAAACAGAATAGAAAAAGAATAGAGGAAGCTGGTGTAAGAAGCCTTTTTTGCTTTTTGTCAATTGTATAAATAAAAAGAAAACAGATATAATACAAGAAGCTAGTTTTATTTATTTTATTTTTTTATTTTTTTTAAGATGAGTGCAAGATGAGTTTAAGATTTACATGAGTGCAAGTCTAAAAGGGGCAAGTTGTTTTTTTTTTTTTTTTTAAAAAGAATAGAATTAGAATAGAGAGTGCTAGAGTTAGAGGGTCAAATAAAGATGGAAGGGATGTGTTTTTAGCCGATTCTTGAAGATGGATAAGGACTCGGATTGAGTTGGGCAGGTCATTCCACCAGGAGGGAACAGTTAATGTAAAAGTCTGTGAAAGTGATTTTGAGCCTCTTTGGGATGAACAATAAAGCGACGTTCAGTTGCAGAATGCAAGCTTCTAGAGGCACATAAGTCTGAAGTAGTGAATTTAGATAAAGGGGTGCAGAGCCAGTGGTGGTTTTGTAGGCAAACATTAATGCCTTGAATTTTATGCAAACAGCTATTGGTAGCCAGTGCAAATTGATGAACAGAGGTGTGGCGTGCATTCTTTTCAGCTCATTAAAAATGTATCTTGCTGCCGCGTTCTGGATTAATTGTAAAGTTTTGATAGAACTGGCTGGAAGACCTGCCAAGAGAGTATTGCAATAGTCAAGTCTGGACAGAACAAGAGCTTGAACAAGGAGTTTTGAAGAATGTTCCAAAAGAAAGGGCCTGATCTTCTTGATGTTGAATAAAGCAAATCTGCAGGACCGGGTAGTTTTAGCAATGTGGTCTGAGAAAGTCAGCTGATCAACAATCATAACTCCAAGGTTTCTGGCTGTTTTTGAAGGAGTTATGGTTGATGTGCCTAACTGGATGGTGAAATTGTGATGAAACGATGGGTTTGCTGGAACCACAAGCAGTTCTGTCTTGGCAAGGTTGAGTTGAAGGTGATGGTCCTTCATCCATCAAGAAATGTCTGTTAGACAAGCTGAGATGCGAGCAGCTACCGTCGGATCATCAGGATGGAATGAGAGGTAGAGTTGAGTGTCATCAGCATAGCAGTGATATGAAAAGCCATGTTTCTGAATGACAGAACCTAATGATGCCATGTAGACAGAGAAGAGAAGTGGTCCAAGAACTGAGCCCTGAGGTACCCCAGTAGCTAGATGCTGCAACTTGGACACCTCACCTCTCCAAGATACCTTGAAGGACCAGAGGAGAACTGGCCCCCCGACTGAGCCTGGTTTCTCCCAAGGTTTTTTTTTTTTTTTTTTTTTTTTTTCCTCTCCATTCTGTCACAGAGGGAGTTTTGGTTCCTTGCCGCTGTCGCCTCTGGCTTGCTCAGTTGGGGACGCTTAATTTCTAACGATTATCGTCGATTTGATTGCACAGATACTATTTAAACTAAACTGAGCTAGACAATGACACAGGGTTTCTGCAGGATTTTTAAGCTCAAATTTAAGACTTTTTAAGACCTTTTTTAAGACCTGCACAAATAAAATTAATACCATATGAGCGGGGTAGCGCAATGTGTATAGTACCATATTGAACTGTAAAATGACTGTAAAAAGCATAATTTACAATTCAGAAGTTTTCACAAAAACAAAAAGTTTTGTAAAATGATAAACTTTACATTTCAGCCTTTACACCATTTCTAAGAAAATGGATAAGTCAAAAGTATTAATAATATTGATTTCAACAATTATTATCAATAAATTATTATATAAATTAAATAACATGAATTAGGGGTGTGCGAAATTGGCAAAAAATGATATCTCTATATTTTCTGGGATTTTATCGATAACGATAATTAGAGGATATTTTGCTGAGTGTGTTATTGTGCTGGTATCTTAAAGATTACCATGGACAGGTGACTCTTGAATTTTTTTGATATTCTTCATATTCTGTGTGGTCAATTCACAGCAGTGATAGAAATAAGTCTTTTCCAACAAGTTGTATGGGCATTTTTACCTTTAAGCCATTTTTGCTAAAAGTGTGCATAATCTTTTAAGTCAAATTCTTGCATTTGGGCTGTTACCAAGCAAATGAAATCAGTATCAACAAAATTTATCTTTGCAATGCATCTGAAGTGGCATTTAGATGTATTTACACACTCTTTAATGCATCTCAGAGGGACATAGAATTCTAACCTGCACAGTTACAAATGCATAAATGATGTTTTGATATTTGAAACATAAAACGTTGAAAACTGATGTTTGAAATTATTTAAAAAATATGGATATACTTTAAATGTGAAATTAAAACAGCCAATAGGTGGCAGTAAGTCAGCGTTAATAAAGGAGTCATTGCGATTGAACCGAATCATTTAAACGGTTGATTCATTCAGGAACGAAACACCGCATGTTGCTCAGAGACACAAAACAGTGCTGTGGCTGTGTTTGGAATTATTTTTGTTGGCGAAATATAGCAAAAACAGCCAATATGGTGTCTAAAATGTAAGTCTCTTAAAATTAACTTCTTGTTTATTGAACTGTTGCATAAAATCAATATCACATTTGTAATCATGCTGATTTTTGGAGAAAAAAATGGCACTCTTCGTGTGATATTAATTATATGAAATGATATAAATATAGGCTATACATTTTCTGCCCCATATCTTAAATTATGTGATCAGTCTAAATGTATTCTAATAGACTGAATCGCACGCACTCTAGTTTAACCTATGTTAACTGATTCATTCTCTGCCAGCAGGTGTCACGTTTGGCTGAAATATAAGTTTTCCCGGTAAAGACAGAACACAAAGCAGCGCAGCACCAGACTTTGAACTTGCAGCGCTCATGTTTATTTAATGAAATCATAGCCTTTTGAAGTTTAATCGTCACATTCAGCCATATTGCAATTCTTGTCTTTCCGTCTCCAAATTTAAGACCTCTTGAAATCATAATTAAGACTTTCTTGTACAATTTAAGACTTTTTAAGGCCTTAAATTTGATGCCCTTTGCCAATAGGGTTGACAGGAGGATCTGGTGCTTAACTGTGTCAAAAGCAGTTGACAGATCCAACAAGATAAGTATTGAATATTTGGAATCCGCTCTTGCCAGTTTTACGGTTTAAACAACCGAGAGCAAGGCAGTCTCGGTTGAATGTCCACTTCTGGAACCAGACTGTTCTTTTACATTTGTCTCTATACTTTACTGTGAAAACATACTAGCAGATATTTTATTTCAAGTTAAGAGTAGATCTATCAGTGCATGAATAGACCCAAGTAAAGATGCCCGAAAACATGGGGAAACTGCATTAAAAGTCAGTAAAATCACTAAATAAATTGTAAACTGAGATCCTGCTCCATTAATACATAGAATAATTTTTCTTGCAAACTTACTGCAAAGTGTCTCTGGAAGGCTTTGGGTCCTCTGTACGTGTAATTCCCACAGATCTCACAGTTGTAATTGATGTTCAGGCCATGCAGCTTGTACAGCCAGTATGGAATTGGCTAAAGACAAAGAAAAGACAAAGTTATTGACACATTATAAGCATTTTAACACTAGAGATGTGTGATATATGTGAACATGTGAAATAGTAAAGAGTTCAAATTTACTGAGTAAAAAAAAAGTTTTTTACTAAGGCCCAGCCTTAATGATTACTACTGTTCATTATGTTTTGGAGGGACTGGAATCATCTCAGTGTCTAATTTGAATTTAAAAAAGTTTTCTGATTCAATCTCTAAAGAACACTATAAATAACTACAATAAATCTAAATGCACCTTTCCGTCCCAGCCAAGAGGCAGGTTTTTGGGGTTGTATATGATCTCATTATCTTCATCGTCACTCTCACTCTCACTGGGCTGCTCTTCATCCTCCTCGTCACGCTCCTCTCCTGTGCGCGCCTGCTTCCTCTGGACGTTCTCATGGGTCAGCTGTCTTTGCTCCTGCAGCACACAACAAAACACACCAGCTTTCAGTAACATCACTGCAGACAATTCACAGCAATGACACCAAACCAAAACCATTCATTTAAAAAGACTATTAGTAGAGAAAAACACTAAAATACATACTGAAAGGGATTTACTTAAAAATAACAAGAAGTAAATTATATCTAAGAACACAATGCATGAGATTACAATTAAATGTGCTTGAATTTTCTATTTCTAAAGGAACAAATAAACAGAATGCTTATCATATACCACTTGTCATCAATGTTTAACATCTCTTCTTGGCAAAAATTATATATATACTTGCTGCCTAATATATCACGCCCCTTCACAGATGCAATTGTAACGATATAATCGATGTTATTCACTTCATCTCTCAGTGGTTTTAATGTTGTGGTTGTGTATATATTTAGTGTAAATATTATAGTATAAATGTGAAATGAAGAGGAGACTAAACATACAACTATAGCAGGTAGACTTACCCCCAAAATCTCCACATATTCATAAATCTGAGCTTCAAGAAAAGCAGTTTCCTTGTTGCGCTCCGAGTCTCTGCAGACAAGAAAAAAAGAACAAATGAAGAGTTTGTTTGCAAAAACAGATAACTCCATTTTTATTTATTATCAGAAATCATGTTTTGTTTTTTTTGTTGTTTTTTTAATTGTGCATTCCAAGTAATATCAATCAAACTGCAGTTGGGTTGTTTTGATTAAGTAATAACAAACAAATACAGGTAACTTACAAAATTAAAGTTCATTGAAAGTATGTGTTTTTATATATTAAAAGTTTGTTTTACAGTAAAAGCAGATAACTCCAACAGTCGTTTTTTGTCAAAAGCATATAACTCCACATTTCATGTTTCAGAGTTAAAAAAAAAACACTCGTTTAATCTTTGTAATATCGTCAGCTGATAGTGTCACCTTACGTTAATACAGCACGCTGATTCTCTAAAATGGACTTATCAGCTTCTGTTCACAAACAACAAAGGCGCTCGTTGGTTTCTGCTGTAAAACGTGAACTCGCAATGCCTTGAGAGTAGACAATACTGGCTTTTTTGATCAGATCGCGCTATACAGGTGCATCTCAATAGATTAGAATGTCGTGGAGAAGTTCATTTGTTTCAGTAATTCAACTCAAATTGTGAAACTCGTGTATTAAATAAATTCAGTGCACACAGACTGAAGTAGTTTAAGTCTTTGGTTCTTTTAATTGTGATGATTTTGGCTCACATTTAACAAAAACCCACCAATTCACTTCATCATCTCAACAAATTAGAATACTTCATAAGACCAATAAAAAAAAATAAAAAAATTTGTCAATTGTTGGCCTTCTGGAAAGTATGTTCATTTACTGTATATGTACTCAATACTTGGTAGGGGCTCCTTTTTTTTTTTTACTTAAATCCTCAATTTTTCGCAGCATGGAGGTGATCAGTTTGTGGCACTGCTGAGGTGGTATGGAAGCCCAGGTTTCTTTGACAGTGGCCTTCAGCTCATTTGCATTTTTTGGTCTCTTGTTTCTCATTTTCCTCTTGACAATACCCCATAGATTCTCTATGGGGTTCAGGTCTAGTGAGTTTGCTGGCCAGTCAAGCACACCAACACCATGGTCGTTTAACCAACTTTTGGTGCTTTTGGCAGTGTGGACAGGTGCCAAATCCTGCTGGAAAATGAAATCAGCATCTTTAAAAAGCTGATCAGCAGAAGGAAGCATGAAGTGCTCCAAAATTTCTTGGTAAACGGGTGCAGTGACTTTGGTTTTCAAAAAACACAATGGACCAACACCAGCAGATGACATTGCACCCCAAATCATCACAGACTGTGGAAACTTAACACTGGACTTCAAGCAACTTGGGCTATGAGCTTCTCCACCCTTCCTCCAGACTCTAGGACCTTGGTTTCCAAATGAAATACAAAACTTGCTCTCATCTGAAAAGAGGACTTTGGACCACTGGGCAACAGTCCAGTTCTTCTTCTCCTTAGCCCAGCTAAGATGCCTCTGACATTGTCTGTATTTCAGGAGTGGCTTAACAAGAGGAATATGACAACTGTAGCCAAATTCCTTGACACGTCTGTGTGTGGTGGCTCTTGATGCCTTGACCCCAGCCTCAGTCCATTCCTTGTGAAGTTCACCCAAATTCTTGAATCAATTTTGCTTGACAATCCTCATAAGGCTGCGGTTCTCTCGGTTGGTTGTGCATCTTTTTCTTCCACACTTTTTCCTTCCACTCAACTTTCTGTTAACATGCTTGGATACAGCACTCTGTGAAGCTTCTTTGGCAATGAATGTTTGTGGCTTACCCTCCTTGTGAAGGGTGTCAATGATTGTCTTCTGGACAACTGTCAGATCAGCAGTCTTCTCCATGATTGTGTAGCCTAGTGAACCAAACTGAGAGACCATTTTGAAGGCTCAGGAAACCTTTCCAGGTGTTTTGAGTTGATTAGCTGATTGGCATGTCACCATATTCTAATTTGTTGAGATTTGTTGAGAGTGAATTGGTGGGTTTTTGTTAAATGTGAGCCAAAATCATCACAATTAAAATAACCAAAGACTTAAACTACTTCAGTCTGTGTGCATTGAATTTATTTAATACACGAGTTTCACAATTTGAATTGAATTACTGAAATAAATGAACTTTTCCACGACATTCTAATTTATTGAGATGCACCTGTATGTGGAGAATAATGCACGGCACTCGGTCCACTTTTTTTTAACGTGGCATTTATCGGTTTTTGCAAATGAACTCTTCAAATATTAACTAAGACAAGACCAAATAAATAAATAAATCTAAGTTACATTTCACGTGAAAATAATGCATACAAAGTAGGGCTTCATCTACAACACAAATATTTTGTAAACAAGTCACTTGTTTCTGAACTAATTTAAACCCAAATGCACTGTTATTATACAGTTTATCAAATTAAAATAGGCTTACTTCTTTGGTCCCTTGGCTTTTGGGTTTTTGGCAAATAGTGAGGGGTCCAGAGACTCCAGAGATTTGCCTTTAGTGCTGAACAGACGCTGGGCCCTCTCTTCTAGTGTGCTACAAACAAAACACACAAAAATAACATGTTTGGACATTACAAACAGACTCAAGAATCAGGGACTGCCAGTCCTATGAATGTTTTATGTGTGATCCAGTTAAATGTGAAACTACAGTTAAACAAGAGCAGGACAGTGTTCACACTCACCCTCCACATTTGAGACCCAAGGCCATGAGAGCAGACTTCAATCTGTCCAGACCCAGAGACGCCAGCTCCTGTAGGGATTACACACAACATTACTGATCAGGCAGTAGAAATGAGTGTGAGACAACATTAATGAAAACATGATTAACTAGGAAAACATGAAAGTCGCATTTGTGACCCTGGACCACAAAACCAGTCATAAGGGTCAATTTTTCGAAATTGATAGGATAGGACAATATTTGGTTGAGATACAACTATTTGAAAATCTGGAATCTGAGGGTGCAAAAAAAAAATCAAAATATTGAGAAAAATCACCTTTAAAGTTGTCAAATGAAGTTCTTAGCAATGCATACTACTAATCAGAAATTAAGTTGATATATTTACAGTAGGAAATTTACAAAATATCTTCATGGAACATGATCTTTACTTAATGTCCTAATGATTTTTGGCATAAAAGAAAAATCAATTATTTTGACCCATACAATGTATTTTTGGCCATTGCTACAAATATACTCGTGCGACTTAAGACTGCTTTTGTGCTCCAGGGTCACATTTGTAACAGACAAGAACAAGAGAAACTGACCTCCCATGAAGAGAAGGCAGACAGATCCAGATGTGCTCCAGCGTGAGTCAGAGCACTACTCGTCTCTTTCTGTAACACACATTTATAAAACACCTCGATTCGTTCCTCATGTGCTCACATGAATTTAATAGAGGACAGCAGGATGTAGATATAATAGATGATAGAGATCTCTTCTAATACTTCTATGCTAACTTCTTTATTATAGCACTGATGAATATTAACTTCAATGAATGGTAATATATTGATATGTCTGGAAAATATGCAGCCCCTGCTGAAAGCCAAACTCTCAAACACATGTGATAATATCTGTGGAGCTCATTAACGTTGTCTCTTAAACACAAACCCACCGGCCAGCCCGGAAACACTCCACTCTCCCACTTCTTCTCAAACTCTGCCAAGATCTTTCCATAGAGCTCATTGTGATCCAGCAGAGGCTTGACCCGATCCGTGTATTCCTGCAGGTACTCCAGCAACATCTCCAGATACCTGCAAGAGCACAGACATGAGATCCCTGACCAGAAACTACATACATCCATATCAAAGAGCAGTCTTTAACAACAACAACAACTAAACTCTAACTAAATATTACATAAAACAAGCCATGGTTTATGCTTTAGGACTGAAGAATTTGAGGGGAAAAAAAGTGATTTTTCTGACACAATTTGCAATTGGTTTACGGTGATTGTTTGTAGGGCTGCACAATCTGACCACAAAAAAAAAATCACATTATGTGGTATTTAAAACGACCACCTTTCACCTACTTCTTATACTCTGCATTCTTCCTGTCTTTAGAGATGTCAAAGAGCTGATCGAATGTGGACAGATAAGTGACATACTCCAGTTTCTATAAAAGAGCAACAGACAGAAGTATAAGAATCTTTTGTTCAATTATTTGAAGATAGGTGAATCAAATAAGTCAGACAGTACCTCCACTCCTTTGAGATTAGTGTACTTCAGGTAGCAGTCATGGAGATCCAGGTAGCGTCCATAACCCTCTTCATCAGTGAACTCCACCAGATCTGTGATCAGCATTGAGACTGTTACTGTCCATTCACAGCATGAACGAGCAAACATCAGTGACGCCTGCCTTATAGGGCTGGGCGATATAGCCTCAAAATTATATCACAATATTTCAAGAATATTTGCAATAATGATATTTATGACAATACAGAAAAAAAATATGGAACAACGTTTTATTGGTGATTGCAGCTGGCAGGCAGCAGCATTTATTAGTGCAATCAAAACGAAGGGCATTTTCCATCCTTTTCCAATGAGCTCCTGTCATTGATGACAGACTACCTAATTCGAAGTGTAATCTATTGTCATAAACTGGCAGCAGCAGTATTATAGTGCAATAGCAGTGACCAGTGTTGGGCAAGTTACTTTAAAAAAAGTAATTAGTTATAGTTACTAGTTACTTCTCACAAATAGTGCCTGAGTTAGTAACTGAGTTACATCATTATAAAAGTAACTGATTACCAGGGAAAGTAACTATTGCGTTACTTAAAAAAAAAAAAAAAGAAAAGAAAATTCAAATATGTCAAATAACTTGGATGCCTCCAATCTTAAATGTTAAATGAATGAAATGGACAGAAATCCGCAGGAAGTCCTCAGTGCTTCTTTTTGTTGACAGCAGCAGATTTATAAATTATTCTCATTCCTAATTTGGGAAGATGCACGTATCACATTGTCATAAGCCTTGTAAAAATTCATAAAAATGTTAACTGAGCAACTGACGAGTAACACAGTTTCAGTGCAGATTTCCCTGGAGCTGCGAGCTCCTGCAACGCTGTTTGAATGCAATTCATGCGTGTACTAGAAAACATAATATTCTGCAGTGTATTTAATTGTTTATGGCCATTTTGCGATTTTAATCATCATACAGTAACCAGCAACAACCACTCTCCTCTTCTCATTGGAGACATGAGATGTAGGGCTGCAGCGATTGGTCGACTTCATCGATTACGTTGATTATGAAAATACGTCGATTAGCATGGAATGCGTCGACGAGTCGCACCTTTAGCCACGCCCATTGCGCGACCTGCAGTTATCCCTACTTAAGACTGTTTTTCTGCCATGTTTAACACAAAACAAGACTTGCGTTCATAGAGCATTTTTATTATTATACGACCGTCAGAACCACATATATATAGCCGAACTGACGCCTTTACATTGTCAGGATTCACAACCGCATTCAAAGCTGCGTTGAATGAATGGAACAGCACGGGACATCAAGTTACCTATATAATCATGACGGGTTTAATTCACCCACAGAGACGGAGAAGGAGAAATGATTCGCGTTCATCTTAAGATCCACTGGAGCTGGCGTCAGTGCTGTGGGCGCGATTGCGCAAGCTCTGAGACACCCGCACCAAACGCGCTCTCTGCACTCGCTAACAAAGCATTTAAAGTCATTGTTAGTTGTTTAACTGTGTGATGATAGGACAAGCCTCATTTATTTAAAAACGGGCTGTCAACTGATAAAACCTCCCGATGTTATGACGGCATTTTTGATTCTGTCGCTCTAGTGTCCTGAATGCGGTTGTGACTTCAGCTGTTCATTCATACAGATATGTATTCAAGCAGATTTTTTAATCTGCTGAATAAATAAAACATTTTCAAGCCTCTCACCTGTAAGCAACTGCTGTCAGTCCCAAACAGTAACTGTGAATGCAGCTATAATGTGCATTTCTATTGATTGTATCACTGAACTGTAATTCTTTCCTTCATTCTTTCTTACTTGTTAGCCTATTTCTTTCTTGCTTCCTTGCTTTTTCTTTTTTCTTTTTTATTATGTATTGTTATTATTTTCTTTTCTCTCTTTTCTTCTTATTGTTTTATTTGTTATTTTCTTTTTCATTTTTATTTTTTATTAATTTATTGTTGTTATTATTTTTCTTTTTCTCTTTTCTTGTTATTACTTTTCTTTATTGTTCTTTCTTTGTTGTTGTAATTATCATTTATTTTTGTAAAGTATTAATTATGAGAAAACATTTAAATAAAATATTAAAAGATTAATTGCAGAAGTTACTGTTATTATTTATTGATAGTTTAAAGAATTCATCAACTGATAAGAAAATAAATAGATTAATTGAAAAATAATCGATAGATTAGTCGACAATAAAAATAATCAGTAGCTGCAGCCCTAATGAGATGCAGTACTAAATGGTCTCTCGCTGTTGGTGCTATTAATGATTTTTGCATCTTTCTTTTTTTTTTTTTAAATGCTTCCACATCATCGTCATGTTTGCTGCATTAGTGCGCACCTCTATTTGATCGCGTCACGTCATTGTTCGGTACAATTTATTCGCTCTTTTCGCTTATTTTTTGCTCATTTATTATTATAATTTCGGCTGCCGAACATTCGTTGCATCCCTAGTAAATACACCACACATCATCGCGCCGCTATATCATTGATATCGCGAGATGACACTTTTATTTATCATGTAAAAATGTATTATTGGTGATTGGTAACATCGGTATGTTATGGTGGACGGTATGATATGGCACACCCCTACTGCCTAAAGCTGGCCGATGACTAGATGACTTCTTTGGACATCGTTCTGCACTGATGACTCGCTCTGCACATTTAGTATATTTCTCTTATCGCTTCAGACGTTTGTTCTACTCGATCGTAAGTGCCCTGCGAAGTGGACATCACAGGATATTCCACCATGATTCCAGTTCAAAGCTAACGTATATGTTCCATTCAAAGGGCATTTAAGTGTGGGAGACGTGAATTTAAATTGTATTTATTTACAGAGGTATATTATGTCACACTTCACGCTTCTCTAGTAAGATTCGTCTGTGTGCGAAGACGCTGCAGGCTGTGGCGCCACACAAATCTGTGAATGAATGTTCCGAAGTGAAGTAAACTTCAATGGATTTCCCCCGCTCATGGAGTTGGGAGCAATGGACACTGTGTAGGGAGCATGTCAATCAGAACACAGTTCATGCACGGAGCTCACTTCTAACGAGCTGATGATCTGAATCAGGTGTATTAAAAAAAGAGACATGCAAAATATGCAGAGCGGGGGTACGCGAGGACTGGAATTGAGAACAGCTGCACTAGATGATTCGAGCAGACCCTAAGAACCGCACACCTGTCGATTGTAGGAACGATTTCACAGTGACGTGATCTCACAAACACTCGCGAGATCAAATGTGACTAGAGAAGGAAAACAAACAGAGAACAATCAACATTGTCGGCTGGCTCTCCTGACGCACGTTCTGTTTCACAGTGAAAAACAAAGTATAAAAAAAGAATATGGGTGAAGTTCTCTGCTTTCGTGGCACGTATTTGGCTGCCAAAGTTTCAGTTATAGAAGCACGCGCTTTCATTGTCTATCGTGGGTATCACGTCAGAGGCAGCCTGAGCAAGAGTCGTGAATATCAAACATGTTTGATATTTACGATTTGAGATCGGGGATGCTCCGTCTCGATCGGGAGCAGATAAATAATCGTAATGACACCACACAATAGAGGATTTTTGGACAAAAAATCCTTTGCGACAAGCTTCGAATCGGGCCACACCGGGCTTAAAATCGTCTATTGTGCGGCCTGCCTCAGCAAACAGCTCTCACATTACTCCAGACTTACTTTGAGCCTCCTCACTGGGGTTGTCTTTGGCTTTCATGAGCTCTTCAAACTCCACTGACATGGGCACACAGATCTGGAATTGACACACAGAACAAGCGGAGTGAATATTTTCACTCTGAGACAGAAGTGTGTCTTTCAGGACAAGATGACAGTGAAGGACAGATCACTTCACAGTCGTCTACCTCATTAGGGTGTTTTCTGTGGAACTCCTTGATGTGTTTGAGTCGGTTGTAGAATTCAGCAAACTCGTTTGGTCCTGATATTGCATTCAGCTCATCCTTCCTCATACTGATGAACAGACACAACACAGCCGTGTGATTGAACAAAATAAGGCTGATATATTTCTATACTGACTCTGAGGTTGTCTTACCCATCTTTGTCTTCATACAAGTCTCTGAGGTTTGCGCTCACTTCCATGTATCTCTGCAAGTATCAAATAACACAAACATACCAGCTGCATACATTTACACAGTTTAAATAACTATGAATTTGAGAATTATTAGGAAACCAAAGAATGTAACTAAAGAAAAGATTAATCTTACATCCAGCATAGCTCTCACTCGATGATCAGAGTTGATCTGGTCTCTCAGCTGATGAACAGAGAAAAGAGAAGCTGTGCTGAATAAGAACATCTGCTAAATGCCTCCACATAGATTTAACTTAACTTTCGAAGGTACTTTAAAGAAAACCTTGGTATTGTCAAAATAAGAAACACAAAGCATCCTCCTCAAAAAGAGCATCTTTGGTTTTGTTTTTTAACTCGAACCGAACCAATGGTTTGTCAATCATAACAACTACATAAAGAAGTAATAAAAATATACTTATAAAACGTTGAGAGAAAAGAAACTTGAGTAACATAAGAAAACTACATTATAATGCAGTTTACAGTACACTATCTAACGTTAACAAAAGTGTCATAACTTGCCATTTTTATCTTTAATCACTGTTAGGTGTAACAAATTTACCAAGTATTCGATTTACTTTAGAATTTATGTTTATTAATAACACGATTAATGTGTTAGCATCATTTTAAACTTATTTAGAGACCCGTAAAGTTACCGTGTTTTTTTTCGTCAACATCTCCTTCGTTTTGGCGTCCATAAGTCTCTCTTTCTCCTCATGGTATCGACGCTGTTGCTCTAAAATCGATTCCATTGTATTTTATTAATTTCAAGATATCTGGTTTAATCGATTGTTGTTTAGTTGAGAATGCGTACGCGAGTGTAACGTTACGTTCAGGAAAGAGATCCCGTGTTTATTTCACTCGACCGGAAACACGAACGAGAGAATAAAGGTTCCGACTTCACCTCTGTCTCTTTCAGACTTATTTAAGTGTTTTATATCTAGCGTATATCAAAATAATATCTAAATATATAATTTCCAATCAAATTTTCAAATCTATTTATTTATTTAGCAAAGCGTAAAGACTAAGGGAACCAAAAGTTTGGCTAACTTAACCCTAAAAGTTCAGGGAACCAGGAATTGTAAGCTGCAATGCAATTATATTTATCCACTACCTGTTTTTACACTAATTAAAAACACTATTTTAATACACTAAATATTTTTGATGAGTGTTTAAATGCAATTTGAGTTAATATCTTGTTAACATAGCTCTGGCTACGCTCTAAAATATGAAGTTTCCAGGAACGTGATTGGGAACAACTGGCATAGAGCTACCAAAGCATCTGGAATATCTGGCCGCAGTTTTACATTGCATTTAACCAGATTTGTCCAGAAGATGTCCTCAGCGTGTTTTGTATTTTTT
The DNA here is from genome assembly GCA_039654775.1 of Spinibarbus caldwelli. Taxonomy (NCBI): domain Eukaryota; kingdom Metazoa; phylum Chordata; class Actinopteri; order Cypriniformes; family Cyprinidae; genus Spinibarbus; species Spinibarbus caldwelli. The sequence continues at coordinate 31,470,007 of CM077244.1, forward strand.
TTTTTATTTTTTTTTTTAAATTTATTTTATTGTCCCAACAGTGAATCAATTTATGAAGCATTTGATTCAATTGATTCAAAGATTCATAAAGCCTTGTTTCTTCTATTACTAATAGGATAAGATGTAAAGTGTTGTACTTTTAAGTGACATTCTCTTTGCCACTTCTTGCTGGTTCAAAAAAGGTCCAAACATTCACTGATGCTACAGAAGGAAACACGATGCATTAAGAGCCGGGGGGTGAAAACTTTTGAACAGGATGAAGATGTTCAAATTTTTCTTATTTTGTAGAAATCCAATTATTATTATTATTATTTTTCATTTAGTACTGCCCTTCGGAAGCAACAGAAGATACTTGCATGTTTCCCGGAAAACAAATTAAGTACAATTTACCTTGATCTTCAAATTCAAAAAGTTTTCACCCCCCCTGGCTCTTAATGCATCGTGTTTTCTTCTGGAGCATCAGTGAATGTTTGAACCTTTTTTAATAGTTGTGTTTGAGTCCCTCAGTTGTCCTCAGTGTGAAAAGATGGATCTCAAAATCATACAGTCACTGCTGGAAAGGGTTCAAATATGCAAAAGATGCTGGAAAACTGAAGGATCTGCTGGACATGGAGGATTTTTCTGAAGAACAGAGCTCAGTTTAACTGTTCAGAACAAACAAGGGACTCATGAACAACCATCACAAAACAAAAAACAGTCGTGGATCATCCAGGTAACCACACACAGTATTAAGAACCAACGGTTCACAAACTTTTGAATGGGGTTATTTTAATAATTTCAGCTATTTTTTTTTTTTCCAGGCCTTTGGACTAAATGTAAACATCTTTTATGTAAAATGTTACTCAGGACAGTACTAAATAAAAATAAATAAAAAAATAACGCATTTTGTATGATCTCTCTTATTTAGTTAAAATTACAAAATTTTCAGATTCTGCTAGGAGTTCTCAAACTTTCAAGCATCACTGTATGATTGGAACTGCATTCACTCTGAATACCCATTTCTAATCTGACTGTGTGAAGAACCCAGAATCGTGGCTGCTGCTTGTTTGTTGTGTGATGTCACAATAAATTAATCTCACCGATGACTATATTTAGACTTTCTCTTTAATGGCCAACCCACCACCTGCAACCACAACCTAGCTCTGTCAGCATCATGGGGGAACAGAGCCAGCAAACAATTGCAGCCCAAAATTAAGAGTCAGACTGGCATCAGCCCATTTTCATAGGAAGAGTCACATAACAGAAAACAAATTTAAACTCTGTCTTCAAAGAGATCATTGAAAGGCAGAGTCAGATTCACATATGCGGATTTATTGGGGCATAACATAATATACAATGGACATTGTTATTTTCTGTTCTTAAAATCACAATTTAAAAAAAAAAAAAAAAAAAAAGTGCCAGAAATAAAAGGGAGAACTCCTATGGAGATATTAATTAAAAAGTAAGACAAAGATTATGTTATTTGGAAAATATAAAACAGACCCTCAAGTAGAACTGAAAACCGACAATGTAAATATAGAAAGAGTATATGAAAATAAGTTTCTTGGTGTAATTTTAGATCACAAGATATGCTGGAAACCACAAATAAAGTGTGTTAAAGCTAAACTGGCAAAGACTATAGCAATTCTGAATAAAGCGGTCAGCAGATAGACACAGAGGTAAGTGTAATACAATTAACAGGTTTATTGAGTAACGGCAGGGGAGAATGAGATGAGCAGAATGTCCAGGTAAGCAGACGGGGAATGGGAATGTTTCTTGAGGCTTATCTGAGAGTGAATGTTATTTTTTCCTTTTCCAAGGGATCCGGAGGTAACGTGAGAGGGAATCTGCCTTGACATTCTTATCTCCGGGTCGATACGTGATGGAAAACTGGAACCGGGTGAAGAAGAGGCAGTGAGCCTGCCGGGGGTTTAGCCTCTTCGCACTTCAGAGATATTCCAGGTTTTTGTGGTCTGTGATTACCGTAAAGGTGTGTTGAGCTCCCTCCAGCCAGTGCCTCCATTCCTCCAGCGCCAGTTTAATGGCGAGCAGCTCTCGATTTCCAATATCATACTTCCGCTCCGTTTGGGAAAGCTTCCTGGAGAAGTAAGCGCAAGGGTGGAGTCGGGGAGGCTCTCCGTGGTATTGAGACAGCACTGCTCCCACACCGGTGGTGGAGGCGTCCACTTCCACTATGAATGGGAGTTGGGGTTCAGGATGTGAGAGAATGGGAGCAGCGCAGAAGGCCTCCTGAAGCTTCTTGTGGGTGGCTCGAGCTTCGGAGTTCCAGGACAGAAACTTGGGTTTCTGACGGAGCATGGAAGTGAGGGGGGCTGAGAGGAGACTGAAGTTCAGAATGAACCTCTGGTAGAAATTTGCGAAGCTGAGGAATCATTGAAGTTCCTTTACTGACTGAGGCTGGGGCCAGTCTCGGATGGCTTGGACCTTCCCCTGGTCCATCTGGATCCCATCCGCACTGAGGATGTAGCCGAGGAACTGGACCGTGGGGCGGTGGAACTCACTTCTCGAGCTTCAGGTAGTGGTGGTGTTTCCGGAGTTGACGTAGGACCTGCGTCACGTGATGGTGATGTTCGGCCAGGTCCCGGGAGTAGATCAGGATATCGTTTATATACACGATGACAAACCGGTGGAGGAACTCCTGGAACACCTCATTCATAAATCCCTGGAAGATGGACGGGGAGTTGGAAAGGCCATATGGCATAACCTGATATTCATAGTGGCCTGAGGGGGTAATGAACGCCGTCTTCCACTTGTTGCCTTCTCGGATACGAACGAGGTTATAGACGCTCCACAGGTCCAACTTCGAGAAGATGCGGGCCCCACGGAGTTCCTCGAGGGCGGACGGGACCAGGGGAAGAGGATAAGGGAGCTTGACAGTGTGATCATTGAGGATCCAGTAGTCGATGCAGGGCCGCAAGCCTCCGTCCTTCTTGCCCACGAAGAAGAAACTCAAGGCCGCCGGAGAGGTTGAAGGATGAATGAACTGTTGTTTGCTGGAAAATCTTTGGGATTGCATTTCAATGTATAGTGAAACTTGGAGTAAAAAACTGCTACATTCAACCGCCTCACCCGAATAGTTTGCAAGGATGGTCATGGGACTGGCTGAGGCAGATTGAGGGTGTGTGACCGGAGAGAGAACTGTTCGAAGAGTGCTGACCAGCTCTTTGAGGGCATCCGCAGTGGTGGGGTTCGGGAACTCCATCTCCGGTCGTCGGTTAGGTCTGGTCTTCTATCAGCAGATAGACACAAGACACAGAGGTAAGTGCAATACAATCAACAGGTTTATTGAGTAATGGCAGGGGGGAATGAGATGAGCAGAATGTCCAGGTAAGCAGACGGGGAATGGGAATGTTTCTTGAGGCTCATCTGAGAGTGAATGTCCTTTTTTCCTTTTCCAGGGGATCCGGAGGTAACGGCAGAGTGTGGAAACGGTGGAGAACTGGAGCAGTAGAGCACAGGGATGGGAAACACAGGAGCAACTGGTAATTAGACAAAAGGTAAGTGAGTCAGGTAAGTCAACATGAAATGTTTGAGACCAGACAGTGAGTGAACGGGAGGAGTGCAGGGATATAGAGCTGTTGATGAGTGCTGACAGGTGGCGGTGATTAGAAATCAGGTGATTGGGATCTGGTGAGTGTCGTTAGTAGAGACTGCGGTGACTGTGGTGATTCTCTGACAGCAGCAATCTTATTTTGTGCAATAAATCAATGCATATTATAACACATTTGTATTACCGTACTTGAGTTATTGTGTGGAAATCTGGGGAAATACCTACAAAACCAATTTAAAATCGATATGTATATTACAAAAGAGAGCAATCAGAATTATTAATAATGTGAGAAACCTGGACCAGACAAATGTATTATTTGTACACTCAAATATATTGAAGTTTTTTGATTTGGTTAAATTTAAAACTGCACAATTTATGTTTAAAGCAAGAAATAAGTTACTTCTGGGAAACGTATATATTACATTCTCTGGAACTGTAATTAAATCTTGAGATACAGGTGGTGTTCAGGTGGTTGCTGTCATGGCATAAACAACTTGCAAGGCCTGTCTGAATCTGTAATAGCAGGAAGATTGTGTTTCAGGGCCATAAATGGACTCATTTTTCATGTTGTTTCTTGTTCTGAAGCTGAAAAGTGAAACAATTTAAAGTTCAACAATAAAGTTCAAAAATTATTTTGTTGCTAAATGTGAAAAAAGACTACTGTGTGGCAAATTCTGTTTATACATTTCTGTTAAACTCTGAGGAACTTACTTGATGTAGCTGAATATCCACTTTGATGTGAAGTACTGGAGCCTATATCTGAATAAGAGTTATACCATGATAAAGGTTAACTTTTGCCTCAGATGCAATAAACTTTGCTTTGCTAGGTTGCTTTTCTCTAAACAAATTAAGAATGAAAACAGCAGCATTTACCAGCAGCACATCTCTTCCTCCATTTAATGAGTGCAATTATGATGAAAACAGCCACACACATGAACACCAGCACATTGATAATTATAGACAGAACGGAAGATCCAAAGTCAGATTTTTCCAAATCCTCATCTGTGGTAAAACCAAGAAAATCAGAAGATGTTTAAACTTATAAGATTTAGATTTTGACTCATATGAAGAAACAACCCTAACAGATTACTGTTACAGCTGGAGTCCATATATTTAATGTTATAATGATTGTTTGTTAGTTTTCTTTACCAAACGCAATGTCCAGTTTGTTGTCCAGACTGAGGTGCTTCATTGTGCAGTTGTATTTATGTTCCTCACGTAGCTCTTCAACACTGATCACCAAACTCTTTCTCATCTGGTAAGTCCCGTCTCCGTTGGGCAGAATCTCTCCTCCTGTGATCTGATCATCATCCACAGGCTGACCGTCTCTGAACAGGGTCAGGTTAATGTGACGGGGGTAAAAACCAGTGGCCAGACAGCTGATCTGAAGCTCTTGAGAGTCTGTAAGAGGCTTCCTAAAGAGTCTGACTTTGGGTTTCACTTTAGAAAGGAAGGTTAGAGACAGTGGTGTTACTGTGACAAAACTGTTGATTCTATGCATCAGTTATTTATATATGATAATATGAGTCATTGTAAAGCATCCCAAACATTTCAGTCATGCTTTTTTAAGTTACGTCATGTTCATATGCTCAGTTATATATTAAATAAATTGTTAATTGGGAGAAAGAAAATTGGGACAATCTGATAAACTTCTCCAAGAATCCTGATTTTTAGGTGAACTATTATTTTTATTTAAACTAATGCTGACTTACGTTTTCGCATCACAGTGTTCTTTTCTTTTTCCAGGAATGTGCGCAAAACCTTCATGCAAACAGGATGATAAACATGTTCATACAGGAACTTTGCATTAAGCCATTCCATCTGACCCATGCCTTTTATTCTCATCCATGGTAAATTAATTTGCATAGTTCTTTTTATCACATCAAAGGTGAACTCTTCAGTATTTTGTCCATTAAAAGCATCCAATGAAAGAAACAAGCCTGGCTGATCATTGTCAAGCAATTCACATCCAACTCGTTTCTGATAAATATGTAAACCTTAAAATGGATGGAAAGCAAACAGATTAGCTTTCACTGACATACTAAAATTAAAACACTTTTTATGATTACATAATACCATATGCTGCTAGTTCAATCATAATTTAGCTTCTAAAAAGAGCATGAGAAAATTAATTATTAGTCAGAATGTGATAAATGTTAGATAACACTAAGACGTGTTGGCAAAATGAGAGGATGCCCAACAAACACATCAAAGAATATCTTAAAATTAAATGTTTGATTGCTGGTAATAAAATTTAAATGGTTGCATTTACCATCTGTGCAATTTTGGTGGTCCTTAAGATAAAATGTTCGAAATTTCATGAGGTCATATATTTCTCTGAATATACCATCATCACCATTGTAATCGTCTGAATTACTCTGACTGCGGTGGACAGCTTTCAATGATACTGAGTCATAGTACATCACTTGCACATCATCTAACATCAGCACAAGAGTGAACTCAGGAAACTGTGTCTGCCCAGTAATGTATGTGGCAAAAACCATCAGCGAGTGAGAACCTGTGGGAACATGGACAAGGATAACATTTTTTGACTAAGCAGATACATTATAAGTTTGCTGAACTATACATAAAAAAAAAATACTTCAGTAAGATAATGATTGATTATAACTGCTCATTTAGGGTCCCCAGATATCAGTTCTTTAGTGTGAAAAGTGAAAAGAAAAACTATTATCAGTGAACTGAGGGATGGAGGTGCTGTTTCAGTGGCAGTGATCCTGGCCACAACTGGGAGTCCCCAGGGCTGGACTGGGACAAAAAATCGGCCCTGGCATTTTTTGGTCCAGGCGGCCCACCACCACATATATATATATATACACACACACACACACACACACACACACACACATATATATATATATATATATATATATATATATATATATATATATATATATATATATATATATATATATATATGATATACACTACTAGTCAAAAGTTTTTGAACAGTAAGATTTTTAAATATTTTTTTAAAGAAGTCTCTTCTGCTCACCAAGCCTGCATTTATTTCCAAAATACAGCAAAAGCAGTAATATTGTGAAATATTTTTTACTATTTAAAATAACTGTTTTCTATTTGAATATATTTTAAAATGTAATTTATTTCTGTGATTTCAAAGCTGAATTTTCAGCATCATTACTCCAGTCACATGATCGTTCAGAAGTCATTCAAATATTCTGATTTACTGCTGCTGCTAAAAAAAAAAAAAAAAACCTTTATTATTATTATGTTGAAAACAGCTAAACAGTATTTATCTGAAATATAAATCTTTTGTAACATTATAAATGTCTTTATCATCATTTTTTGATCAATTCAAATGAATATGACAAATATGACTGCTACACTCGCGTCTCACACAAGAGATGTAGGCCTATAGAAAGCCATGCAAAGTTAAGTTTAAACTTTTAGAAAACATGTCACAAATTTGTGAAGGTTTATTCCATTTCACTGCATCTCATATGTTTTTAAATGCAATCTGTGTGATCGGCGCTTCGGGTCTTCAAGTATTAAACAATGCATAAATACATGATGCTGTTTTGTTCATAATTGTTTATGCAACTTATGAAATTATATTTTATTTATATGTTAATTTAGAAGTTATGCACGTTTTCAGGGGCGTAGCCAATTCAGAAGTGAGGGAGACAGAAATGTAATATATATACACTCGTAATAATAAAGATTCTTCAAAAGGTTCTTCACAGCGATGCCATAGAAGAACCATGTTTGGTTCCATAAAGAACCATTCAGTCTAAGGTTCTTTAAAGAACCATCACTTTCTTACCTTTTTATAATCTGAAGAACCTTCTTTCACCACAAAGAACCTTTTGTGAAACAGAAAGGTTCTTCAGATGTTAAAGGTTCTTTATGGAACCATTTAGACAAAAAGGTTCTTCTATGGCATCGTGAATCACCTTTATTTTTAAGAGTGTAGTGTATATATATATATAACCTACCAGTCAAAAGTCTTTGAACAGATTTTTTTAAGAAACAGAAATCTTTTTTTTAAGATTTTTAATGTTTTTTTTTTAAAGAAGTATCTTGTGTTCACCAAGCCTGCAATTATTTGATCCAAAATACAGCAAAAGCAGGAATATTGTGAAATATTTTTACTATTTAAAATAACTGCTTTCTATTTGAATATATTTTAAAATGTAATTGATAGCTATGATCAAACTGGATTTTCAGCATCATTACTCCAGTCTTCAGTGTCACATGATCCTTCAGAAATAATTCTAATATGCTGATTTGCTGCTCAAGAAACCTTTTTTTTAATTATTATTATGATCAATATTTAAAACAGTTGAGTACATTTTTTCAGGATTATTTGATGAATAGAAGGATCCAAAGATCAGCATTTATCTGATATAAAGAGCTTTTGTAACATTATACACTGTACCATTCAAAAGCTTAGAGTCAGTATATATATACACTGCTATGCTGATGACACTCAACTCTACCTCTCATTCCATCCTGATGATCCGACGATAACTGCTCGCATCTCAGCATGTATAACAGACATTTCTTGTTGGATGAAGGACCATCACCTTCAACTCAACCTAGCTAAGACAGAACTGCTTGTAGTTTCAGCAAACCCATCACTTCATCACAATTTCACCATCCAGTTAGGCTCATCAACCATAACTCCTTCAAAAACAGCCAGAAACCTTGGAGTTGTGATTGATGATAAGCTGAATTTCTCAGACCACATTGCTAAAACTGCCCGGTCCTGCAGATTTGCGTTATACAATACTAGGAAGATCAGGCCATTTCTTTCAGAACATGCAACACAACTCCTTGTTCAAGCTCTTGTTCGGTCCAGACTTGACTATTGCAATGCTTTCTTGGCAGGTCTTCCAGCCAATTCCATCAAACCTCTACACTTAATCCAAAATGCCGCTGCAAGATTAATCTTTAATGAGCCGAAAAGAACGCACGTCACACCTCTGTTCATCAATTTGCACTGGCTACCAATAGCTGCTGGCATAAAATTCAAGGCATTAATGTTTACCTACAAAACCACCTCTGGCTCTGCACCCCTTTACCTAAATTCAGTACTTCAGACCTATGTGCCCTCTAGAAACTTGTGTTCTGCAAGTGAACGACGGATTATTGTGCCATCCCAAAGAGGCTCAAAATCACTTTCACTGACTTTTTCATTAATTGTTCCCATCTGGTGGAATGACCTGCCCAACTCAATCCAAGCAGCTGAATCCTTAGCTATCTTCAAGAAACGGCTTAAAACCCATCTCTTCCATCTTTATTTGACCCTCTAACTCTAGCATTCTCTTTTCTAATTCTATTTTATCTATCTGCATTCTTTTTTTTTATTATTATTTTTTTTATAAAAAACACACACACTTGACCTTCTATCAATTGCATAATTGTTCTCTAACTGCTAGCTTTTCTTGAAAAAAACTAACACTAGCTTTCTTTTCTATATTCTATCTACTTGTTTTCTTAAAAAATAAAAAATAAAATTAAATAAATAAATAAATAAATACCTTGCTACATATACTGCGTTAGGCTAACCGAGACTTGTTATAGCGCTTGCATGTTGTTGCTCTCTTGTTGGTTTTGATTGCTTCTATTGTCGTCATTTGTAAGTCACTTTGAATAAAAGCGTCTGCTAAATGACTAAATGTATATATATATATATATATATATATAGTTTTTTGGAGAATAAATTATAGAAATTAATACTTTTATTTAGCAAGGATGCTTTAAATTGATCAAAAGTGATAAAAACATTTGTAATATTACAAAAGATTTCTATTTCAGATAAATGCTGCTCTTCTGAACTTTATATTCATCAAAGAAACCTGAAAAAAATCTACTCAGCTGTTTTCAACATCATAATAATAATAAATGTTTTTTGAGCAGTAAATCAGAATATCAGAATGATTTCTGAAGGATCAGGTGACTGGAGTAATTAAGCTAAAAATTTAACCTTGAAATCACAATAAAATACATTTTAAAATATATTCAAATAGAAAACAGTTATTTTAAAAAATAAAAATATTTCAAAATTTTACTGTTTTGCTGTACTTTGGATCAAATAAATGCAGGCTTGGTGAGCACAAGAGACTTCTTTAAAAAAAAAAAAAACATTAACAATCTTACTGTTCAAAATCTTTTGACTGGTAGTGTATAGGCAACTTTAATTTTTCTCTTATTTCTAGCTTTTAATTGGCTTAGAAATCAGATACACTCCTGGACAATAACCAATAATAATGATTTGTTTATATACTACAAACACTTTTTATCACACAATAAGGCAGAATAGCTTCTATACTGTAATAAATGATGTCAATTATCATTGCATTGTTCATATACTTTATTTATAACATGGAGATAACTTGAAAAACACAAATAAAACATATATTGTCACAATCGTATGTTTAATGTCTTCATGTTTCCAAATGTTTCTGTTTTTCTGTGAAAACAACTGTTTTGCATACAGGGATAGCTGGATGCTTTTGTCCATATTAGGAATTTCCTGGTACAACTTTCTGCGCGAGAGCGCCTCCGGCATCGAGTATGAATGAAAGATACACTGCATGGAGTGTTTAGCACTCTGTAGATGTTCATCTCGCCTTATTCTGGGTCCGAATAAAACATCAGGTCATGCACAGACTATCCTGTCTGTTTTTTATTTTTTATTTTTTATTTTTTATTTAAATCTATATTTATTCACACCAACTCTTAAAAACGTCTGTGCAAAAACACTTGCCCCGAAAAAGTGCGGGGGGACACGTATCCCGCGTCCTCCTCGTGATCTACGCCCATGCACGTTTTTATAGACAGTTATTATTGTATTGACTATTTAATGCGCTGCATTATTTTGCTTATTGCACCCTCCTGTGGCATCTTGAGGCAAGCCAAAAGTTTCCTTAAGACTTGTTTAATATGCATGTAAAACATAAGAAAAGAGATATTTATTTAAATTTTATTTTGTGTTTGACTGTTAAAACAAAAATTATTTATTGTTTTCTTAATACATTTTGTAAATTAAAGATATGGTGGTGACATTTAAAAAAAATTTCATTTGCCCTTTGTTATAAAAAAGGTTATAAAAAATGTCAATAATTATCAATACCGAATGATATGAAATATTATATTGTTGATAATTTTTTTTAGCTATATTGCCCAGCCCTGTTTTAAATGTTAAAAATCATTTTAATTAAAAAATACACTGGACGTTTTAACTCAGTCAGTGGAATTGTCAGACGGTTCCTTGTCAAGCGCTGCGATGGCGCGTCAAGCTTTCTCCGGTTTACAAGTAGGCGGTTTTGAAATATATATTTTTTATGTTTATAAAGTGGTTGCATATTGTTTAAACTAATTGTGGTAGTGATATCTTTGAACAGTGGCAAGCGAAAGCAAATGCCCGGCAAATATCGAACCTAAAACTAACTTTACCACGCTATCATAGCGACAATCTGTGGTTGTTAACACAGTCACAGTTAACGAGTTCTGACGTAGCCAATAAATTAATGCTTGGTCAAATCAATGAGCATAAAGTGGCAGAGCTCTGACTGAATCGAAAATTAAACAGAGAGACAACCTATCCGTTTGAGAGGTATTTGAAAAAAAAAATAAAAATAAAAAAACGGAAAATGAAAGTTTGAAGCCAATTTTTACATGGTTAATTTTGATGGTGGAAATTGAACAAATAACTGCAAACCGTTACACAATCAGGGTGTATATCTTCCGTCAAATCGTTTTTAAATTTAATATTGAAATCTGAAAAATGAAAAACAGCACGTTTTGTTTTTCAATTGTTCAAATAAAACGAAAAATCAAGAATCTGGCTTCATTTTTCGTTTTTACGTTCAGGGATAGAAAATGAATAAACAACCTGAATATTTGATCTCTACATGTGTAACGGCCCTCTCCACTGATTGGTCAACCAAACATTACGACATACTAATAGTCCTAAAAGAAAAAAAACATAATAATAGTCCTCGGCTTCTATGGATTCTTAACATGTTTATTTCTACTACATTTTACCTCTTTCTTTTCATCAAACAGCCAGATTACAAATGGCTTGACACAAATCGTACTGAGGCAGAGCCTTTTGGCTCTTTAGCACACCGCCTGTTTTATTATAGCTAACCTATCAAAATCTGTGTGGCAAAGCTGCGCGATGCACTGCAGCGCTGGGAGAATGTATTGTAGACAAATGCAGACCACTATCAATTTATGTGAACATACAGTCATAACTTTTGTTTTAGACAATACGCTGCATTTTAGACAAAGGAGGAACTTAATATGACAGATATGAAAAGAAATAACTTTGTGTAATTTACCTTCACAGCACATCTATTATTTTTCTATTTTGAGTTTTATTCATAGAGCACCTTATACAAATTTAGGAAATCATATGCTGTTATATAACAACATATAAAATGTTCTATAAAATGTAATAAAAATAAACATGTTAAGAATCCATAGAAGTGGAGGGCTATTATTATGTTTGTTTTTTTTTAATGTGATTGTTCTAAGAATGTTCAGAGAACTTTATGCTATGTTCCGGTAATGTTTTCAGCTGCAAGTTTTATTTTAGTTCCCAGAATATTCTCCTAAAAGGTAGGATAACATTATCTAAAAACATTCTAAAACTGTTTATTGATAACATCATTAAAACATTATCCCCTAACATTCTAATAAAGATGTAAGTGGAAAGCTTCCCATTGGACATTGGATGTGGACTCAAATGTTGCTCAGATGTCAAATTTTGGTTGAAATTAAAAACCCAACCTTTGTTTGATGAGGCTCCAACTTCATTAAATGACTCCAAAAACAGCATTACCAGCTTCACTTATTATAAACCAGATTGACTTTATTTCTGTCATACATTTGCAAAGGTCTTACAGAGATTAACAGAGGTTTAGATGTTTATGTCTGTTTAAAAGTGATAGTTTGGTTTCATGTCATCATTATGGTGATCAGTGTTTGCTTTACTTTGGCAATGTGATTCTTGATGTTTGTTATGGCAAAAACAGCAAGAGAACATAGGATTAAATGATACCGGTTGCTTACTAATGATTAAGACATCACCATGTAGCGATTCACATTACTTATTATGATAGCTCAATGGTTCTAAAGACCAAGGTCCAGCAAAATTTTAATCAGAACATTTCAAAACATTGACTTAAATAAAGCAAACTTCATCACACAAACATCAAGAATCACTGTATGAATCTCAACAATGGTGACATGCTTCATGCTGCAATGTATTCTGAGTGCATCATACAAAACTCATCATTGGCTCCCAGAATTCACTGCAGCATGAAGAATGTCACCATTGTTGAGATTCATACACTGATTCTTGATGTCTGTGTGTGTCTAAGCAATCAGTAGTTCAAAATGACTTGTGAACAATGTGTTTTTAAAATTACAAATAGAAATACAGATTATGTAATTAGGACATTGTTGGACATGTTGAAACACATTACTACAGTCACTAATATGAAATTAATCACGTATAGGTTAGACTCTAGATGAGATCAATTAATCAGATCATTACGTGATGGTAATATCTTTTTCATCAGCATGTAGCCAACTTCATCTTATCACATTTTCTTTTGTTGTTTTTGCCATAACAAACATAGTTACAGCAGTTAGAGGAAAAAAAAAAAAAAAAAAAAAAAAGTCCAGAGTCAAACTGCCCAACTAAAGCAAACAATGATCACCATAATGGTGACATCAAACCAAACTATTACTTTCAATAATAACTTTTGTAAATGTATGACAGAAATAAAGTCAATATTGTTTATAATAAGTGCAACTGGCAGTAGTGGCTCCTGACTGTAAATTTAGGTGGGGCAGATTATTTTGTAAGCTTTATATTCTAATCTCTGGACACAAGATTTTGGCAGAGATGTCCTTGCGTTATCCTGTGGGTGGCGCACTAATGTTGATTGACAGGCTCAAAGTAATATTACATGCATAAAATGCTGTATAATAATTGCCGTAATATAGTATTTATCACCTCCAAATGTTAATTTAGAATGTTACAAGTTGTAGAGCAATTCGGGAGAGGAAAGAAGATCATATGTCTATTGTAAAAATAAACAAAACAAACACAACAGAACCATATAAAGGCTATTCATGTGAGCACATTTAAACTAAAGGATTTAACGTATAGCCTACTTTGTTAATTTGATCCACTACTCCACATAGAAAAAAAAACAAAAAAACAGACATGCCAACTAGTTACTGACCTGATGCAGACACATAGTTGAAGCGGACTGATATCGTCTTGGTGGAGCGAGGTTCAAGTAAGGTAACGTGAAATTAAGCAGGGCAGTCTCAAATCTGCCCCAATGGCTCTCAATTAGAGCGCGCTGCAGTTCCCCTTTTCACCGCAGATTTACGTTGCAAAATTGTGGGGCGCTGTTGAGCTCGGGAGGTCTCAGGCACTGTCTGCCCCACTTAGTTTTTATTATTTATTATTATTTAGTCATTTAGCAGACGCTTTTATCCAAAGCAACTTACGAATGAGGACAACAGAAGCAATCAATTGTAGTATTATTATACAACTGAAATAGATCCAAAACTAAAAGCTAATGCATACAACAAAATTTAACATTTTAAGTGAAAACAAAAAAATAAAGCTAAAAACAATTCAAAATATTAAAGAACAAAAAGGTATAATAATGATTCTAACATAACACTAAGCCAAACATAAAAAAAAAAACAAGAAAAAAAAAAAAAAAACTACATGTGCACGTACAACCTATGGAAGCCCATTTCCGCCACTGAATACAAAACAAAAAAAGGTCATTGCGACCCTTCATCTCACAATTCTGACCTTTCTTCTTTAAATTAACACTGGGGGTTTTACTGTGTAGGTGGTTAGCTATAATAAATCAGGCGGTGTGCCATAGATGTAGGCTAGTAGGTAGTTGTGAGTGCAGGTGCGAAGTAAATTAATATCTATGAGATAAAATAATATTTCACGGGTAGGTTGCAGAATTTATGCCAACACAAAAGAAAGCTCTGGTTTGTGTCAAGCCATTCATTAATCTGGCTGTTTGATGAAGAGAAAGAGATGAAATGTATTAGAAATAAACACGTTAAGAATCCATAGAAGTGGAGGACTCTTATTATGTTTTTTAAGGACTATTATTATGTTGTACTGTTTGGTTGACCAATCAGCAGAGAGGAGCGTTTCATTCCCGCCCACATGTAGAGATCGAATATTCAAGTTGTTTATTCGTTTTCTATCCCTGAACATAAAAACTAAAAAGAAGCCGAATTCTTAATTTTCATTTTGTTTGAAAACAAAACAAAACGAAAGATGTGCTTTTTTTTATATTTTTCAGATTTAAATTTTAAATTAAAAAATGATTGGACGGAAGATACCCTGATTTTACACGGACCCTGTATCCTTCTCTGTCTCTCCACCAGATAGTCACTCAGCGATTCATGTGATCAAATTGAGGAAGTTATGTGGAGAATCTGAGTTTAGCCCAAGGCTGATGATATGTGTCTGCGTCAAATGCCACCCATGATGTCAAAGACCTACCCTTCCAAAAATAGTTGGACTCCGTCTGTCTCTTCTGTTGCATGTTCTAAAACTACTATAATAAATAATCAAAAACAAAAACCTGCTCCCCAGAAAAGAATGCATGAGTAGCTATAGAGGCATAATACATAATTGAATTATTTTCTAAGAAATAAGTTTATCAAACAAGTCTTAGTAACAGGTTTTACATCACTGTAAAACAAAAACAAAAACAAAATGTTCTTGGTTGGCTAATCATTCCTAAAAACCTAGTTCAGCTTTTTGATGGATATAAAAAACTATAAACTGACCATTTTCAGATTAAATACATACTAAACATGTTGGAACAAATAAGGTTATTAGTAAATAAAGATACCACTGAAACGTTAATTTAATTTACTAGAGACCATTAGTTTATGGAATCTAGCTAGATATTGATGGCCGAAATACCCTCTCGTGCCCCAGAGTAGTATACAGTCAGGGGCCCATGTGTACATCAGATCACAAGAATAGCTGAAAACTGACTTACCTGCTTTAACAGCTGTCAAAAATGACAAAAGACACACAAGATACTGCATTCTCTCAGTAAATTAATCTCTGCACTTTAGCTTACTATATGTAGATTGGGTATGATCTTGTTGTTGAGTTATGCCTTCCAACTACAAATCAAAGTAGTCACTTGAGCTATTGTTTGGAATTCCTTCCTTGTCTTGCCGGTCTTTCCAGTCTTGGTTAATGTTGGAGCCATTATATTGAGTTGTAGGCTAATTTTTATTTTTGGCCCTAGAGGGCGTATGATTTTTTTGAGTGTATTTAAAGGGTTACTCCACCCCAAAATGAAAATTTTGTCATAAATCACTTACCCCCATGTTGTTCCAAACCCGTAAAAACTTCGTTCATCTTCGGAACACAATTTAAGATATTTTGGATGAAAACTGGGAGGCTGGGTGTCTGTCCCATTGATTACCAAACAATTCGCAAAACATTGTCAGAATAGTCCATCTGCCATCAGTAGATTAACCATGATGTTATGAAGCAACAGGAATACGTTTTGTATGCAAAGAAAAAAAACCAAAAAAACAACGACTTTATTTTAACAGTTCAGCTCTTCTGCATCAACGTAGTGCTATTTTAGAGAATACCCACTGGACGCAAATTGTATACGCTGTTCTGTGTCAACCGCACCGCACAGAAATGCTGTTTTTGTTCAAATCAAAACATAAACAAACGTAGAAGACATATCCGTGTCATGTGGCTGATACAAAAATGGTGGTACACTGATGCAGAGGAGATGAATTGTTGAATGAAGTTATTTTTTTTTTCTTTGCGTACAAAAAGTATTGTCATAGCTTCATAACGTTACGGTTAAACCACTGATGGCAGATGGACTATTCTGACGATGTTTCTTATACTTTTCTGTACCCTGACAGTGTTAATTGTTTGGCAATCAATGGAACAATCACAAGCCTCCCGGTTGTAGCAAATCAGCTCAAAAAGGAAATGTATATAAATAATTACAATTTATTATGATTAATTACAATTATTTATATCAGCTGCCAGTAGTAACTGTAGCAGAATTAAATTGCCATCAACTAATCTGTTCGTCCAGCGAACATTCAGTGTAAGTTCATATCAACTCTAGGAAAGGGTATTTTCGTGGCCACAGAAAATACTTTCATTGGATTTTACTTAACTTTAGGCATTACAGGACATGAGGCCAAGCATGGAGTCCCATACTTGGAATTTGTGCTCTGCATTTAACCCATCCAAGTGTGTGCGCACACCGAGCCCGGAGCAGTGAACAGTCAATGCTGCAGTACTCAGGGAGCAGTTGGGGGTTCGGTGCCTTGCTCAAGGGTCTCACCTCAGTTGTGGTATTGAAGGTGGAAGAGAGCGCTGGTTATTCACTCTCCCCACCTACAATCCCTGCCGGACCTGCGACCTTGGGGTTACAAGTCCGACTCTCTTACCATTAGGCCACGACCGCCCCTTTCATAGAGTATTAATGCATTAGAGCAGTGGTTCTCAACCACATTCCTGGAGGACCCCCATCACTGCACATTTTGCATGTCTCCTTAATCAAACACACCTGATTCAGGTAACCTGCTCATTAGTAGAGACTCACAGACTTGAAATGGGTGTGTCAGACAAAGGAGACATGCAAAATGTGCAGTGTTGGGGGTCCTCCAGGAACGTGGTTGAGAACCACTGCATTAGAGCATGTAACAAGGATCAAAATCATAAAGGGACATTAATTTGCAAATCAGAAACTCATATAATTTGAGCACAAAAGTTTTATTAATTAAACACTAACACAAACGAGTCTAACAAACAAACAACTCACACGTACATATGAAAGGGGAGCTAAAGTGAATGAATGAAGCCATTAGAGAAACCAGAGAATGCAGTTATGGAAAATGAGTCAGAACCAGAGGTGTAAAGTCCGGGGGACAAAGAGTAAAAGTCCTGCCATATGTTTATTCCACCCATGAACTCAGCAGCTGATTTCACCAGAGGAGGATCCAAGTCATTCCTTTCATGTCACAAGCAAGTCTCAAGTCAAATCCCAAGACCTCAAAGAGTTAAAGTTAATGAGATAATTAAGTGACTAATTAAATGATGATTGTGCATTAGTGATGAACACCTGCTGCTATTTACAATTACAGAGGATCAGATGTTGATGTTTTATTGGTTAAAACGGTGCCACCATCATGGAGAACAGTGTTTGCTTTAGTTGGGCTCTTGACCCTTTCAGTAATTCAAAATAATTTGCTTTTGAGCTTTTTGAGCTTTTTTCCACCCATGAACTCAGCAGCTGATTTCACCAGAGGAGGAACCAAGTCATTCCTTTCAAGTCACAAGCAAGTCTCGAGTCAAATCCCAAGTCCTGTTAACTTTGACAGCACTTATATATATATATATATATATTAGTGCTGTCAAAGTTAATGCATTAATAACGCGTTAACGCAAATTCATTTTAACGGCACTAATTTTATTAACACGCGATTAACGCAGCACGCATTTTCTGTTTGACCCGTGGCCTAGCCTGTACTACTATAGTTAGAGAAATGGATGGAGATGCTGACAGTGTTGCCAACTTAGTGACTTTTCAGACCACTTTAGGAAATAATTTTTTTTATTTATTTATTTTTTTTTTTCAAAAAGCGCCTACAGACCAATCTTTATAGGGTTTGCCCAAACCTTATTTAGTTTCTGAGACTTGCCGGTACTGCCGCGCGAGCGCGAGGTCTCTCTTTCCCGCTGTGCGCACACCTCTCTCTCTCTCTCTCTCTCTCTCTCTCTCTCTCTCTCTCTGCATCTGCTCTGTTCAGCGCGCGGATGAGAGGAACAGTGCTTTCAGTTAAAACAGATATTATGTTGCTTCTCTAATTTAACATGCAAGTATAGCCAAAATCACAGCACAGCTATTGTCTTTATCTTATGTATAGCCTATTTGATTTTATTAGACGATGGCTGGATTATAAATCAGGATTTTTGTGCAGATTAACATCTTGGAAGGGAGAGCTGGTTATTTAGTCCTATGGGTCGCGTTTCAGTCACTCTTTCATATTCATTCCGTTGCCTTACAACAGAAACAGTAAAATATATCAATGAAAACAGTTTTATTGAGAATGTAGCTGCATCAAAATACAGTATGTGGGCACAGAGAGGCAAACAAATGTAATAATAAATAATAAATGTATATTTTGCATGTTCAGAAGAAGCGAGATGCCCTGTCATGCGGAAATGTAAACAGGTTTGAGTAAGTAAATTGCTCAGTGCAAAGAAAGAGAAGAAATGGGAACCTGGTATTTCTTTTTTCATGTGTCTAATAGACATGAGCAAGTTCTTTGAAACACATCTATGATCTTTGAAACATGTCTAGTCTTCAGGCTCTGTTAACTATGGTTTCACTAATAATAAACATGTATTGCATAAAGCATCCATATTTGTCATTGCCCATGTTGATTAGAGTATTTAAAACATGAAAACTATTAATTTAAGGTACATTTAGAACAGATAAAAATGTGCGATTAAATTGCTATTAATCGCGAGTTAACTCATGACAACCATGCAATTAATCGAGATTAAATATTTTAATCGACTGACAGCCCTAATATATTAATAAATATATTATATACTAATATATTAATATAGCCCTAATATTTGCGATCGCGAATCGCGAAAGTGAAAGTAAAAAGTGATTGTGCATTTGAAAGCAGTTTCAGTGCCCCGCATATTAATAGAGGCTCTCTGATGCCCGTATTTTATATACAGTATAATTACCCGATGATATAACTACGAGAGAAAGTACTGAAATATATATTTTCCTCCCTGTGTTTCCTTCCTGCTGTGAGCTACTGAAATGAGCCGCACTGTGAAACAGCCAATCAGAGCAGAGCTGCACTGTGAAACAGCCAATCAGTGCAGAGCTGCACTGTGAAACAGCCAATCAGTGCAGAGCTTAACATTATTATTCATGATCCTTCCAAATAAGATAATAACAGACCATTTCATTCTAGGGAGAAATCCTAGGGTTGTAAATGGACATGTAAAACCGTTTCTAAAGATTTTTTGCCCTTACCTAAGCCACATACCTTCTATGTAGATATCAGAGAACAATTTAAAATATTGTATCAATGCATTCTATGGCTCCTTTAAGAATTTTAACAAGATGCAGGGGATCATGAAAATTGCATGTTATTTTGTATGTAATACTGTCCTGAATAAGCTATTTCACACAACAGATGTTTATATACTTCACAAAACAAAATAATAACAGAATTTATAAAAATGACCCCATTCAAAAGTTTACGTACCGTTGAATCTTAATACTGTGTGTCATTTGGATGATCCACAACTGTTTTTATGTTTTGTGATAGTTGTTCATCAGTCCCTTTTTTGTCCCGAGCAGTTCAACTGCCTGCTGTTCTTCAGAAAAATCCTCCAGCTCCTGCTCATTATTTGGTTTTCCAGCATCTTCTGCATAGGTGAACTCTTTCCTACACTAGGTGCGTTTACATGGAGCATTGTAATTGGTTTAAAAGTCCAATCCGAATGAAAATGCTCCATATAAACACCTCAATTGGAATAAAAATGCCCAAACCGAATGAAATTGTAATCCGTTTGAGAGGGGTGGGATAAACCTTTCTATAAACCAAACAAAATTAAAATTATGCCATGTAAATGCCTTAAACCGATTACTTTGCATCTACGTCATCACGTCAAGAGGTCGGGGTTGTTAGAATGGGAACGTGATATCTGCAACGCAGTACATTCTGTGATTTGGGGACACCGACACTACAGTAGAGACTGAGTAATAGTGAGGTAGAAGTTAAAATTTAAATTACACGGTTAAAAACATATTAGAATGGAGAACTCTTGCTGTGTAATGAACTGCCATATCTGCTCTCATGACCAAAGTAGAAAATGGATCTGAAATAAAGCACAATTTTTGCTTTTTAACTTAGAAACAACATGGTGATAGTGAAAGTATAGCTCAATGAAAATAAACAACTTGACCAAAATTTGCCTTTGTCATTTGTATTTACAGATTCATAACTTCCGATCTGCTTTAATTTATAAGTGCTCACGCCATAAATATTGTACGAAAACACGTTTGGAAATGTTATGTGTGATATAGCTCATTGCAATCACTCTCTGTGTTCATAAAGCAACACTCCTTTGATTTATTGTTTAGCAACTCTTGGTAAGAAATCGTGTATTGTTCCATTTAAGTACAGTAAAACTTTTTAGTATCAGAATACAATTCATTTCACAGCTGCATTACAGAGGGTCTTATTATTTTATCCCTTAATGTTTTAACATTAAGAAATTAGGGCAATATGATATGTGTTGATCAACTGGCTGAGATCAAGCTATATTGTGTTTATTATTTTATCTGGTAAATCTGAGCAACTTAGTTATTAGAAACAAGAAATCCATTTGGTTCTATGTGTGGTACGATAGAAGACGGATGTGGTTTCACATACATGTATGTGATCGTGTTCTGGCCACATGACTGAGCGCTCGAATGAACGCAAGGGATTCAAATATTAGTCCATTTTTTCTAAGCAAGTGCAAGCAGCTATTAAAAATATTAAAGGGGTCATCGGATGCTCATTTTCCACAAGTTGATATGATTCTTTAGGGTCTTAATGAAAAGTCTATAACATACTTTGGTTAAAATTTCTCAATGGTAGTGTAAAAAACACCTTTTTTCCCCTGTCAAAATCAGCTCTGTTTTCAGCAAGACATTTTTTAGTCCATGTTGCTTTAAATGCTAATGAGCTCTACTGACCCCACCCCTCTCTTCCGTGGAGTGATGAGCAGACTTTAAACTTCAGCCACGAAACTGGCTAACTAGCACTTTATTAGGAAAGGTGATTTGCAAAGATAAAAAACCCTTATACTCACTTCTTTTGTAGATGAAGCTGAATCACGAATGATTCGCGCAAACATAAACACATTTAGGCAGGTCGGAGATTGGAGCATTCCCTTCAAAGCGAAAGTAGTGTTAATCCTCTGTGTCTTCAGCGGCTCAGATGTCGGTAGTAAATGAGACTGCTATATTCATTATTACATCCAACAACAAAGCACCTCAATCCCTTAATCGCAGACATTCTTGTCTTCCCCTGCACTGGAGTCGACTCAATGGCAGACAGCTCTCAGCTCACTCAGGGCGGGTCTAAGGTAAGACGGCCTTGTCAATCATCTATCATGTTGAGCGGCCTGTACAGAACTATGTCATTCTGACAGGAATCTCAGAACAACCTGATTTGAAAAAGGGGATTTTAAAATAGGGATTTTAAAAAAAAAACCACTGGGTGGATTTTTATCATTATAGAATGGGTGTGTACACACACTTCTAACACACATTTATGTTCAAACAATTTGTAAAGTGAATTTTACATCCGATGACACCTTTAACGCAAATACAGGCATTTTTTTCACTCTGGTGATTTGTTTTTGTTGTCATTTTAGGCAACTTAGCGTGTCCCAAAATTGAACGCACCAGCACATGTAAACACCGTATCGGATTAGATAACATCTCATATAAACTGTTCACCTAATCTTTCAGTCGGAAAGATTTTAACCTTAATGACAAAAAAGTGTACATGTAAACATGGCCACTGACTTTATGATTTTGAGATCCATCTTTTCACACTGAGAACAACTGAGGGACTTATACACAACTATTACAAAAAGGTGAAAAAAATTTCTGATGCTTAAGAAGGAAACACAAAGCATTAAGAGCCGGGGGGTGGAAACTTTTTGAAATTGATGATTAGGGTAAATTGTACTTATATTGTCTTTTGGCAAACATGTAATTACTTATGTAGCTACTAAAGTGCAGTACTACATTAAAAAAATATGATCTTTAAACAAAATTTACACATCATCATCCGGTTCAAAAGTGTACACCCTCTGGCTCTTAATGCATCATGTTTCCTTCTTGAGCATCAGCAAATATTTTCACCTTTTGTAACAGTTGTGTATGAGTCCTTCAGTTGTCCTCAGTGTGAAAAGATGGATCTCAAAATCGTACAGTCACTGTTGGAAAGAGTTAACATATGCAGAAGATGCTGGAAAACCAAAGAATGAGTAGGAGCTGGAGGATTTTTTTTCTGAAGAACAGCAGGCAGATGAACTGCTCACAAGTTTCGTACACATTTTTGCCAATAAATTTGCATGACTTTTAAGATAATATTCATGACCTAATGTTCCATTATTTTACAATAAGAATAAAAATCTGTTCAAATTATCATAGCATATATTAACTAAAATTAATGACTATTAATGCTATTGTTTGCTTTCTTGTTTTAGTAAGAAGTACAAGCTGCAACTGTGCCAGACGTTACTCCACACAGATAACATATCACATCACTGAATATTAGAATATTATCGTTTAACTCAGTTAAAAGCAGGACCTGAATTTTGTTTTGGTAACTTTTCTTTTTCGCAACTGTTTACATTCGCTTTAGAAAAAACAGACAGTGCTTATGAGAATACTCGCCAGGATGGCCATTTTGACATCATTTTGTGTGCATTTTTGCCGCTTAAATACAACAAGCTGTGCTAATTAGAGCCCGACGGACCCCCACTTATTTACGGCTTCAGGACAATACGTCACGTCATAGCTCAGACACGGGCCCGGCATCGGGCTTGTTTTAGGCTTACTCCTTATATTTTACATATCCATCAATTATTATGGTGATGAAAAGGATTTGCCGCACTGGTGGAAACAACACGAGACCGTGCTACCGTGACTGTCAAGAGCAGCTCGGATGGTGTTTAGCAGCAGCAACAGCAGCAGGAAAAGTTGCGTGCACGCTTCCCAGATAACCAGAGAGCAGGTGAAAACCGTTGAATCAATGTTAAAAATTGTTGATTTGTCAATGTAAATGACACTGAATTAATCTCACTTTTGCACGTGCAGTTAATGTTGAAGAAATGTTGACAGCACAACAGACAGTCTCCTGTCTGTTGTGCTGCTGAGAGGTTTGCGATTGTAGCTCCACTTTTTTATTGAATCTCTACCTTAATTTCACTCTCTGTTGTTTAAAGTGATAATATATAACTTAATTCCCACCATATTTCTGGTATTATCTATCAAACTAATCTAACTAATTTGATCGTTCGCTTTTAAAACTGCGAGTGCAGCGCGTTAGCACTCGTTAGCCGGTTAGCTTGTCACTCGCGGTTCCATTCGCGCCTATTATTGTTTTCTTTTTTTTTTCTGCTCCGTTTTTCACGAGTTCATCAAATAACAGTGGTAAGTGGTAAGTTAAGTTGGTATCATTCATCAATCACGGTGAGTAATGGCTTCTGCTCCTGCTATTGTTGTTTGCACCGCCTGCCACATGTACAGTTTATCTGTCTCTGTCAGCAGCGAGGGATTCACATGTGATAAATGCAGGGAAATAGTTAGGCTGACAGAGAAGATTTTAGAACTAGAGACACGCATCCAAACTTTAGTTGAGGATAGTAAGAATGTGAGGGCTGTAGATACTGCTTTGGATGCGACTAGCTCAGGGACTCCTGTACATTGTTCGGTTCCGGCATTAGAGCCCGTGCAGCAGGGCAACTGGGTGACTGTGAGGCGGCCTAGTCGCGGGTCAAAACACTGCTCTTCCGTTCCGATCAAAACATCAAACAGGTTCTCCCCACTCAGTGATGCACCCACTGAAAAACCTGATGTAAGTGCTCTAGTTATTGGTGATTCTATTGTACGGAACGTGAAAATAGAGACACCAGCCACCATAGTCCAATGCTTACCGGGAGCCAGAGCGCCTGACATCTTGGCAAATTTAAAAGTGCTGGCTAATGCTAAACGTAAATTCAGTAAGATTGTTATCCACGTCGGCGCTAATGATGTTCGACTTTGCCAGTCGGAGATCACTAAAAATAATGTTAAAGAGGTGTGTGAACTTGCAAGTACGATGTCAGACACTGTAATATGCTCTGGTCCGCTCCCTGCTTACTGTGGCGATGAGATTCATAGCAGACTGTCGTCGCTCAATGGCTGGATGTCTAAGTGGTGCCTGCAGAATAACATAGGCTTTATAGACAATTGGAAGAATTTTTGGGGCAGATCTGACCTGTTGAAAAGAGATGGTGTTCATCCTTCCTGGGGTGGTGCCGCTCTTCTCTCTAGAAATATGGCACATAGTCTTAGAGTTCGTACTTGACTAACTAGGGCCCAGGTCAGGAAGCAGACAGACTGGCTAAACCGACCGTCTGCTAGCCACCTCACGCCACAGAAGTCAGTTAATTCTCAGCACATAGAGACTCCTTCACCTAGATATCACACTATAGAGACTGTGTCTGTTTCCCGTACTAGAAAATACAGAAAACGTCCAAACCAAAGTAATAGTAACAATTTAATTGATGTTCAACAAATAAAAAATGTTTACAATACAGAGAAACAATTGATAAAACTTGGCTTACTGAATATCAGGTCCCTTTCTACAAAAGCACTATTTGTAAATGATTTGATCAATGATCATAACCTAGATTTGCTCTGTTTGACAGAAACATGGCTAAAACCAGATGAATACATTACTTTAAACGAGTCTACCCCCCAAGATTACTGCTATAAAAATGAGCCACGTCCAAAAGATAAAGGAGAAGGTGTTGCTACAATTTATAACAATATTCTCAGTATTTCTCAGAGGGCAGGCTTTAAGTATAACTCGTTTGAAGTTATGGTGCTGCGTATAACATTATCTAGAGAAACACGTGTTAGTGATAAATCCCCTGTGATGTTTGTACTGGCTACTGTGTACAGGCCACCAGGGCACCACACAGACTTTATTAAAGAATTTTCTGATTTTCTATCTGAGTTAGTACTGGCTGCAGGTAAAGTCTTAATTGTTGGTGATTTTAATATCCATGTCGATAATGAAAAAGATGCATTAGGATCAGCATTCATAGACATTTTGAACTCTATAGGGGTTAGACAACATGTTTCAGGACCTACTCATTGTTGAAATCATACTCTAGATTTAATACTGTCACATGGAATTGATGTTAGTGGTGTTAAAATTCTGCAGCAAAGCGATGATATCTCAGATCATTATCTAGTCTTGTGTAAACTCCATATAGCCAAAACTGTAAATTCTACGCCTTGTTACAAGTATGGTAGAACCATCACTTCTACCACAAAAGACTGCTTTGTAAGTAATCTTCCTGATTTATCTCAATTCTTCAGCATATCCAACAGCGCAGAAAAACTTGATGATGTAACAGAAACTATGGACTCTCTCTTTTCTAGAACTTTAGATAGAGTTGCTCCTTTAAGCTTAAGGAAGATCAAAGAAAACAGTCTGACTCCGTGGTATAATGAGCACACTCGCACCCTACAGAGAGCAGCCCGGAAAATGGAGCGCAGCTGGAGGAAAACAAAACTAGAGGTATTTCGTAAAGCTTGGCAGGAAAGTACCCTATCCTACAGAAAAGCATTAAAAACTGCTAGTCTCTTCTAGAAGAAAACAAACATAACCCCCGGTATTTATTCAATACAGTGTCTAAATTAACGAAAAATAAAGCATCAACAGGTGTTGATATTTCCCAAGAGCACAGCTGTAATGACTTTATGAACTATTTTACTTCCAAGATCGATACCATCAGAGATAAAATTGTAACCATGCAGCCGTCAGCTATAGTATCACATCAGATAGTGCACTATAGATCCCCTGAGGAACAATTCCACTCATTCTCTATTATAGGAGAGGAAGAATTGTATAAAATTGTTAAATCATCTAAACCAACAACATGTATGTTAGACCCTATTCCATCTAAAGTACTAAAAGAGCTGCTTCCAGAAGTCATAGATCCTCTTTTGGCTATTATTAATTCATCGTTGTCATTAGGATATGTCCCCAAAACCTTCAAATTGGCTGTTATTAAGCCTCTCATTAAAAAACCACAACTTGACCCCAAACATCTAGTTAATTACAGACCGATCTCAAATCTCCCTTTTCTGTCAAAGATACTAGAAAAGGTAGTATCCTCACAATTATATTCCTTCTTAGAGAGAAATGGTATTTGTGAGGAATTCCAGTCAGGATTTAGACCGTATCATAGTACTGAGACTGCTCTCATTAGAGTTACAAATGACCTGCTTCTATCATCTGATCATGGTTGTATCTCTTTATTAGTTCTACTGGATCTTAGCGCTGCGTTCGACACTATCGACCACAACATTCTTTTGAATAGACTAGAAAACTTTGTTGGCATTAGTGGAAGTGCCCTAGCATGGTTCAAATCGTACTTATCTGACCGCCATCAGTTCGTAGCAGTAAATGAAGAGGTATCATATCGATCACAAGTGCAGTATGGAGTACCTCAAGGCTCAGTACTAGGGCCGTTACTTTTCACGCTTTACATGTTACCCTTGGGAGATATTATCAGGAGACATGGTGTTAGCTTTCACTGTTATGCTGATGATACTCAGCTCTATATTTCTTCACGGCCCGGTGAAACACACCAAATTGAGAAACTAACGGAATGCATAGTCGATATAAAAAACTGGATGACGAGTAATTTCTTACTACTAAATTCTGAAAAAACAGAGGTGTTGTGACGTATGCTCTCAACGTCAAATGCAGAAATGCTAATTCATGCGTTTATGACCTCAAGGTTAGACTATTGTAATGCTTTACTGGGTGGTTGTTCTGCACGCTTGATCAATAAACTACAGTTGGTCCAAAATGCAGCAGCTAGAGTCCTTACTAGAACCAAGAAGTATGACCATATTAGCCCGGTTCTGTCAACACTGCACTGGCTCCCTATCAAACATCGGATAGATTTTAAAATCTTGTTAATTACTTATAAAGCCCTGAATGGCTTAGCTCCTCAGTACTTGAGTGAGCTCTTATCACATTATAGTCCTCCACGTCCGCTGCGTTCTCAAAACAATGGCCATTTGATAATACCTAGAATATCAAAATCGACTACGGGTGGCAGATCCTTTTTCTATTTAGCACCCAAACTCTGGAACAATCTACCTAACACTGTTCGGGAGGCAGACACACTCTGTCAGTTTAAATCTAGATTAAAGACACATTTCTTTAACCTGGCTTACACGTAACACACTAATACACTTCTATTATTCAAATCCGTTGAAGGATTGTTAGGCTGCATTAATTAGATCAACTGGAACCGGGAACACTCCTCATAACACACGATGTACTCGTGATATCGTAAGAAGAATGGCATCTACGCTAATATTTGTCTGTTTCTTTCTTATTCTGTTTCTCAGTCCGTGTCCGGATCAGATGGTGGATCGGTGCCGGAAGATGATGTCTGCGACCCTGATCGTCGGCGGAGGCCGGACACCTGGATGAGCCCCAGGGACATATCCCCAGTGAAGACCTTGACTTAAATAAATAAAATAAAACAAAATAACTAAAAATATAATAAAATACCTAACTACATAATACCATTATTGTTAGAAATTGCAACAATATAAAAATAGAAATATAATACATTTAAAATTTAATTAAAACAATAAGTAAAAAAATAAATAAATAAATAAACAATAATATCCTGGCTAGAGGAGAACTGGCCCCCCGACTGAGCCTGGTTTCTCCCAAGGTTTTTTTCTCCTTTCTGTCACAGAGGGAGTTTTGGTTCCATGCCGCTGTCGCCTCCGGCTTGCTCAGTTGGGGACACTTAATTTCTAACGATTATCATCAATTTGATTTCATATATACTATTTAAACTAAACTGAGCTAGACAATGACATCTCTGAATTCAATAATGAAATGCCTTTAACAGAAAATTGAGTGTTTAATCTTATTATACATTACTGACACTCTGTCCTCCAATTTGCTACTGTTAAGTGCTATGACACAATTTGTATTGTTAAAAGCGCTATATAAATAAAGGTGACTTGACTTGACTTGACTTCACTTGACATTTCAATGAACCACTAAGGAGGGGCAGTCTTCGGTTCACTTAGTTTTGACGTGGCCACAACATCATAACTCGTGGGAACATGATAAAATGTCATGGCCATGAGATATTAATTCGTGGGAACATCATATTAACTCGTGGGAACGTGATATTATGTCATAGCCACGAGACCGTTTTGTCGAGATAACGACATCCTTATGTCGTGGCCTCGAGATATTATGTTGAGGGAACGACATCCATTTCTCGTGGCCACGATTTCTTATGTTGAGGGAATGACATACTTTTCTCGTGGCCATGAGTTTAATGCATAAACAAACCTACATGACAATAGCAACCATTGCTACATGATTATCAGAGATGGATTCATTAATATTTTATTTTGAATTATGAAATTATTATATTAATTATTATAGAAATTATTACATAATTAAATTGTTGTATTGACCATAGGTTACCGAACTGTAGGCAATGGCACGTGATGTACACAGTATCCGAATTAAGTTTATCATTAAGTTTATCATGAATAGGCCAAATATTACATAAAGTACATAAAATAAAATAGACCTACAAGAAAACATTTTTATCCATCCCACAGTCTTGCTAGCTGTGTGTGTCCATTAACTGATCGTCTTTTTCCGTAATATTTGAATATTATTATTAGCTATTATCATCATCGTTACCTCGACAAAACGATCTTGTGGCCATGACATAAAATCACGTTCCCATGACATATTATCACGTTACCACGAGTTATAATGTCATGGCCAGGACAAAACTAAGTGAACCGAAGACGGCCCCTCCCAGGCACCGTAAACCACCATTATTGTGTTTGCTTGAGTTAGGTTCTTAACTCCTGCTTTTTATTAAGTTAATTATTTTTAGTGCTTGTATAAGTGTTTGTATTTAAACACTATTGTATTAATAAAGAAAAAGATGTTTTAAAGTTAAGTTTGAGTAGACTGCTCCTTGTGGTGGGTGTCAAGCTGTAATAAAGTTGAGAAATAATATTAAAAAGTGTTGAAGTTGATCTTTCATTACTGATGTAAATGTTGTGTTTCACAAAAGCAAAGATACTGTGAAAAATGTACAGAAAGATTTAGACAACACTCATCATACAAACCTCAACAATAGTGACAATCATCAAACTAATTCAAATAAACAGATAAACTGCAATGCATGCTCCTGGAGTCATGTTTTGTACTATGTTGATACCCAGCATGCATTTCAGCATAAAAGTTTCTTTTGTTGATTGTCACCATTGAATTAATTCAGCAACTTAATGAATTATTTTTTTTTTTTTAGTATTTTCTGTTAATTCATAGAAGTATGATAGCTGCACCACTGCTTAAAAAACACAACACACTTCTGAGCAATTATTTAAAAACCTGATCCTAAAGGATCTTAGTTCTCATTTCCTCAACAAAAGTATTTTAGCACATTGCTATAAATGACAATGAAAACCTAACATTAAAGTACAAAGAGTCAAGAGCCCAACTAAAGCAAGCACTGATCACAATAATGGTGGTTTGTTGAAATCTCAACATTAATTGTGGGTGCAAAAGTGATATTAATTCAATGTCATTAACTCTGGCAAATCAACTATTTTTAACATTGATTCAATGGTTGCTTGCTATCAGGGTAAACAGCTCCCGATCGGGGCGAAGTTCACGGGATTTTGTCCACAGAATGATAAGAGCACACGTTTTAACATATCATTTTATTAATTCACACAGTATTTTAACTTCAGCGCTGCAAGCCATGCATACAGCACCGGACATGACAGGTTTTCTGGTATGCAAAACAAGTACTTTAAAGGAATACTTATTGCCATTACTGTGGCAGCCAACAATAGCACAGCTTAACCCTCCACACATATTTATATTTAGTTATATTTGAAAAAGTTTCAGTTCAGTCAATCTTTTTTTACCCCGTTTTAATATGTATTTCTATGGAGACCTGTTGTAGCTGTCGGGCAAGATGGCGGATAGCAGCGGCGGCTCATAATATCTGCATTCTGATTGGTCAGATCGCCTGTCAATCAAGCTCAATTACAGAGTTTAGGATGAGTAGAGGGAAATGTTAAAAGTATTTTAAAATCTGCAGAGAAACATAAAGGAAGAAAATTTTTTATTTATTTATTTTTAATTTTTTTTGGACTGGACAAGAGAATATAGTGTAAAGGGAATTTTGTACAGTAGGTGGCAGTAATGCAACAAATTGGAAAATTGGATGCCAACTGCCATAAACACCCAAAGAAGAAGAAGACAGATGACTGCGTCAGTGAGTTAATAGGCTTGTTCGACTTGAAGCGGCGCTGCGCAGAATGATCAGTGTATGACATTGAAGTACCGCGAGAGCGATAAGAGAGCAGACGGATCCTTAAGCTTTCAAATCACTCTCACGGTACTTTGATGTCATACACTGATCATTCTATGCACCGCCGCTTCAAGTCGAACAGACCTATTAATTTACACTGCAAGGTGGGGTGTTTGCCAAACTGGTTTAAGGAAGTATCGCTATTAAACATACCAAACTGAGCAGGTTGATTTGGTTTCTTTAAAAACCATAAACAGTGGTGGAAAAACGGTACAGCTTAATTATATGAAAATATGCAATACGCGTTTGGAAAAAATGGATCAATTTACTCAGTCAAATTTTTTTTTTTTTTGGTGTATCAGTTGATATGCTTTACAGTCGCCAAAGCAGGTAAGAAGCAGGTTATTTTACTTTAGACAATCTAATATATATCAAATAAATATGCAATTTTGATGGTTTACTTTAAAATACTACAAAAAAAAAAAAAATACAGTTATACACTGAAAGTAACAATAAGAAATATTTCTGATCTGCTTTGGCTGTCCGTCTCCTATAGTGTCTATACCGTATATACAGCTGTCTACCTTAGTATAGCATTCCAAATGAAATTGAATTTAGTGACTGATTTAACGGTGGATCATACGAGACTCAACTAACAGGCATAAAAGTTATTGAAATTATGTGACTTTTTGAATTTTAGACCAAAAACCGTTATGCCATGCTTATAAGACAAAAAGGGCTGCAGCTGCTCTTGTAGATTTGGACAGAGCAGTGGGCATCTCTGATAGTAAGCAATCATTGAATCAATGTTAAAAATAGTTGATTTGTCAGTGTTAATGACACTGAATTAATATCACTTTTGCACCCACAATTAATGTTGAAAAAATGTTGAAATTTCAACAAACCACCATTATTGTGATCACTGTTTGCTATAGTTGGGCTCTTGACTCTTTGTACTTTAACGTTGGGTTTTCATTGTTGCTTATAACAATGTGTTGAAATATATGTTGAGATAATGAAAGCTAAGATCCGTTAGGATCAGATAATGGTGACTGAAATCATTGTGAGGTTAAGTCATTGTTCACAAGTGTGTTGATTTTTTTTTTTTTTTTATATGTGTGATACTATGGTGTGAGTTAAAAGCGTTGGTAAGGCTGTCATACTTCTATGAAATGACAGAAAATACTAAAAAAAACTCATTAAATTGCTGAATCAATTAGACATCAAGAATCGGCATATGAAGCTCAACAATGGTGACAATGAACAAAATTTTATGCTGAAATGCATGCAAAACTCATTCATGACTCCCAGCATGCATTGCAGTTGATCTGTTTATCTAAATTAGTTTGATGATTGTCACCAATGTTGAGGTTTGTATGATGAGTGTTGATGTCTAAATCTTTCTCTATGCTTTACATAGTGTCTTTGTATTTGTGAAACATTTACATCTGCAATGAAAGATCAGCTTCAACCCTTTTTAATATTATTTCTCAATTTTATTACGGTTTGACACCGATCACAAGAAGTAGTCTACTCCAACTTAACTTTAAAATAGTTCTTTATTTATTAATAAAATAACGCTTCAATACAAAGACTTGCACAAGCACTGAAAGAGAATTAACTTAATGAAACGCAAGAGTCAAGAGCCCAACTAAAGCAAACGCTAATCACAATAATGGTGGTTTGTTGAAATTTCAACTTTTTTCAACATTAATTGCAGGAGAAAAAGTGATATTAATTCAATGTCATTTACACTGACAAATCAACTATTTTTTAACCCTTTTATGCACATCATGTGTCTAAAGTAACCCGACTGAGATTATTTTTTCTATATCTTTGCAAGAAATTAATTTTATCAGTGGTTCCCAACCACGTTCCTGGAGGCCCCCCAGCACTGGACATTTTGCATCTCTCCTTTGTCTGACACCCATTTCAGGTCTTGGAGTCTCTACTAATGAGCTGATGATCTGAATCAGGTGTGTTTGATTAAGGAGACATGGAAAACATGCAGTGTTGGGGGACCTCCAGGATCGTGGTTGGGAACCACTGAATTTTATCATTCAAAATTCCAGGAATTCCTCAATTAACTTGTTTTTGATCATCACAAAATCTTATTTTGATTTTTTCTTTCTTACTTTTTGAATAAAAATCATTTTAGTGTCATTACCCTTCTAATACGCAACATGGGTCTAAAATGACCCGTATTCATTTCCTATGTTATCTCAGTCATGGACGAGTGTGTCTTTGCTGAATCTCTGAATCATTTATTATTCCAGAAATGTTGTTTTTGACATCCACAAATCATTTTGTTTATTTTCCCTTCCTTACTTTATAAACAAACAAAGTTTTTGCATTTCTACATCAATTTTACAGACATGGGTCAAAAACGACCCATATATATAAACATTTGATATTTGCTATTTTTTTGCAAGTAGGAACATATTTACTGCAGAAAACTTTTCACCTGACCCACATTTCACAAGTCAACATGGCTGCTTTTGTATAATTGATGCATTTAGTCTTATTTTATAATTTATTACCACAGAAAATATTTGATATACCGTGGAAGATAACTGGATATAATATTTGAATGTTAGACTAAGGTTACCTTGACCTTGAAATCTATTACTAGTAAGACAGAGAAACACGTCCAATACTATTAGCTAGCTTGTTGTTGACATATTCTATTTTAGCTAGCTAATGTTAGCTAGGTCAACAAAATCAAAGTCAAAATAATATGTTATTATATACAAGTATATATCATTGCAGTCAGGCAGAATCCTCGTGTCTCCACATTTCATCATTTTTATTTTTGGTCATAAATCAGTGCTGTTGGTCACCCTTTATGTCTGTCAGTGTTCCTGAAAAGTAATGGTTTTGGACATAAGGTTTCTGTCTGACAGCAACTATATATAATCAGTATACACATGATCAACTCCTTGTTGTGCACTCTTTATCCAGAGTGTTATTATGGCTGATCCCAGACATTCTAGATTAACAGCTGAACATCAGGTGTGCCCAAACTCAGTCCTGGAGGGCTGGTGTCCTGCAGAGTTTAGCTCCTGTCCCAATCCGACACACCTGAACCAGCTAATCAAGCTCTTACTAGACATACTAGAAACTTTGCTGCAGGTGTGTTGAGGCAAGTTGGATCTAAACTCTGCAGGGACACTGGCCCTCCAGGACTGAGTTTGGGCACCCCTGGTTGAAATGTTTGTAGAGATGCTACATGACGAGGAAGATCTGGCAATTCTTAGTCCTGATTCAGAGTCTGAAATATCTGATGCTGATAACCTAGACTATGTGCTACAGGGTCAGTCTGGAGTTGTGGGTATAAATACAGCTCTCCTCGATGAAGAAGACTCTGTGATGACATTGAAGACTTGTCTGATGAGTCCTCTAAGAGGAAACTCAAACCCAGTCCAACAGATTAAGAATGAATTAATATTTATAAATTTCTGGATAAATGCACTCTCAAAAAGGATGTGTTAATTAATAACACATTTTTTTGTGTTATGGCCATTTTAACACATTATGTGTAATTTTAAGTTGATCATGTGTAGAGAGAGAGAGAGAGAGAGAGGAGAGAGAGAGAGAGAGAGAGAGAGAGAGAGAGAGAGAGAGAGAGAGAGAGAGAGAGAGAGGAGAGAGAGAGAGAGAGAGAGAGAGAGAGAGAGAGAGAGAGAGAGAGAGAGAAGAGAGAGAGAGAGAGAGAGAGAGAGAGAGAAACATCACAATGTGTCCAACACAATATGTGTTAACTATCATCCAATCACATTGCTGCCTACATCACTCCACAAGCTGTTAACCAAATTCGTGCCTCTTTTTTCATTGGTGGATGATGTGGATGCACTCAGGTATATGGTCAGGTATATGGATTTCCTCACTAGAAAAGTAAAGTTCCCAGAGCGTTCTCAGAATGTCCCACCGGTGTCAATGACATTCCCAGAACATTTCCTGAGATGATGTGGAGTTCTTTAAAGGATTGGGCAGAGGTGGGACCAAGTCAAGTCTCGAGTCAAATCCCTAGTTCTCAAAGAGTTAAAGTTGATGAAATAATTAAGTGACTAATTGAATGATGATTGTGCATTAGTGATGAACACCTGCTGTTGAGAATTACAGAGGATCAGATGTTGATGTTTTATTGGTTAAAATGATGCACCATCTTGGAGATCAGTGTTTGCTTTAGTTGGGCTCTTGACCCTTGACTCCTGTGTTAGATCTCTCTCTGTAGCAATACATAAGGTGTTGTAAAGCAGAGCGGAGATATCAGTTGTTCTTATGTGATGAGATAGTCATCATGAGATGACTTGATTACAATCAAAAAATCTTTTTTTTTTAATTTAAATTTTTTTTTTATAAATATGTTTAGGTTTTGCATAATCAACCCTGTGAAACTACAGCATGCGAACAAAGTGTTGCTCTAATAGTTATAGTGAATGAATTTTAAATATATGAAATAAATATAAAAAATTTGAACTCCAGTATTATTTCGACACACAGACATCAAGAACCAGCATATGAATCTCAACAATGGTGACAATCAACAAAATGCTTCATGCTGCAATGCATGCTGGGTAACACCATAGTAAAAACTACCATCATGCACCGCAGTATGAAAAATTATTGTCACCACTGTTGAGGATCATATGATAAAGTGTTTATGTCCTAAAAGCCTGAGCGGGAACAGTTCTTTTTTTTTAAATATTGAAGCATTACAGTCGTGTTTGTTTTAATAGGACATTTTTTTTTTTTTTTTGCAGAGCTGTAATAGCTAAATGTCAGTCAAAAAAGCCAAAGAGAGATCCTTTCATGACATTCATTCACCATGAGGTATAAGCAGAAATCATAAGTTAAACTGCTACTTCTAGGTTTGATTCAACGATGCACAAATGTTTGCTATGAAACAATATTGCAATTGCTTAGAAGCAAATTACTTTGAATTCGTAAAAAGGGACAAGAGACCAACTAAAGCAAACCTTGACCACAGTTATGGTGGCATCGTGTTTTTTTTGTTGTTTTTTTTTTTTTTTTTTCAGTTGATCCCATCCAAGGCTTTGCTGAAGTCTGTAGTTCTTGTGTTTCTCTTTTCTTCAGTGATGCCGCTTGTTAACAGCAGGTGTTCATCACTAATGCACAATCATCATTTAATTTCCTGTGGCTCAGTGGTAGAGCATTGCGTTAGCAGTGCAAAAGGTCGTGGGTTCAATTCCCAAAGAACACACATACTGATAAAAAAAAAATGTGTAGTCTGAATGCACTGTAAGTCGCTTTGGATGAAAGCGTCTGCTAAATGTAAATTAGTCACTTAATTATCTCATTAACTTTAACTCTTTGAGGACTTGGAATTTGACTTGAGACTTGCTTGTGACTTGAAAGTCCCACTTCTGGATTTATGACACATTAGTGTGTTAAATATTTTTAACACACTGCCTGTGTTAAGAAGACTAACACACTGGTTGTGTTAAAATTGAATTAACACAAAATGTGTTGTCCTTAACTAGACACACAGGTGTGTTAAAATATAACACAGGTTGTGTTGTTTTTAACACATCTGTTTTTTTTAACACACTAATGTGTCATAAATAACACAATTTGTGTCATAGATGTGCTTTTCATAAAGGTGCACTATTTAAATATTTGAAGAATATCAACCTGTGTTAAGAAGAATAACACACTGGTTGAGTTGAAATTAACACAAAATGTGTTGTCCTTAACTAGACACACAGGTGTGTTAAAATATAACACAGGTTGTGTTGTTTATAACACATCTGTTTTAAGAGTGTACAAAATCAGCAGGGGATCAAATATATATATATATATATTTCCCCACTGTATGTTGTCAGTGAAGACTAATAGGTCTTTTAAGAAATTAATTTTCTTTCTATTCATTTGAAGGTGTAAATGTTCAACAGATAATTGTTGGATGTGAACTGTTGAATGATGATAAACCTGGTCTGCTGCAGAGATGGGATGCTTTTAATGGACAAGAAATAGGAGAATACACCTTTGACACAGAAAAAAAAAATATTCAGACAAAAATAATATGGGGGCCATGGGGCCAAATAACAAGACTTCATATGAAGATTATGTGTGAAAATATTTTTCAACCCATTTGCATTAAAGTTTTGCGTAGGTACCTGTACATAAAAAAGAACAGTGTAATGAGAAAAGGTAAGAGAATCAACCTGATTAATATCAGAATATTTACTGACTTGTGCAAAGAACCTAACAGTTTAATGATAACAATTAAACAGTAAAACATCTTGTTTTTCTCTGTATAGTGAAACCCAGAGTCAGACTCATGAGGAAGACGCTCATAGACTCTCAAGGGCTTCAGATCATCTGTCTGGCCACTGGTTTTTACCCCCGTCACATTAACCTGACCCTGTTCAGAGATGGTCAGCCTGTGGATGATGATCAGATGACAGGAGGAGAGATTCTACCAAACGGAGATGGGACTTACCAGATGAGGAAGAGTTTGGTGATCAGTGAAGAAGAGCTACGCGAGGAACATAAATACAACTGCAACTGGTTTTGAGACCTGTATGTATATATACACAGTAAAACCCCCAGTGTTAAATTAACACTCCCAGTGTATATATAATCCACACCCAGAGTGTTAAAAAATAACACTGAAGCAGTGTTAAAGTTAATGAGATAATTAGTTTAGTAATTGAGTGATGATTGAGCATTAATGAAGAATACCTGTGGTTAACAAGCAGAACCACTAAACGAAAGAGTAACAACTCTAACAGAAAAAACGAGATGAGACGAGCAGAAATTCAAGAACTACAACTGACTTCAGCCACAGCCAAAAAGGAAATCAACACGAGATAAAAGAAGACATTAAATCTCTCAAGATCTCGGCAAAGGACGATTAAACAACTCCACAAACAGCATCACCAGCTTCACACTTTACTAACCAGTGGTGCGTTTCCCAAAACCATTGTTAGCTAACGATGTTCGCTAGTCCCATTGAACTCTATTGGTAATGATGGAACTTGCGATCATAGTTGCTTTTGGAAAACGCACCCCAGACTGACTTTAGATGTTGATGTTTTAGTTTTTTTTGATGTTACCATTATTGAGGTCAGTGTTTGCTTTAGTTGGGCTCTTGACCCTTGACTTATAAACACTAGAATTTCTTTAATTGTGTTTTTATTTAGACGTGCTTGATATGATGACAAAGACAAAATGTGATCAAGTGTTGCTCATGTCTCAATAAAGGCATAATCAGTATATAGTCGCTTAAATAACTTTAATTCAGAGTACAGTGTAACTACTGACAGTTTTAGTAGTTAAATTTGTTATTGATCTTATGCATATATAAAGCTTAAGTTTTGATACGTTTAATATTAATCCGAAATCTATTTTGCACTAAAAGTTTTAATGTTATTTATCAAACAGACTTCAAGAATCAGCATATGAATCTCAACAATGGTGAAAATCAAAATAAAGTTCCATGTTGCAGTGCATTCTGGTTGCACCAATCAAAACCCATCCATGGCTTCCAGCATGCAATGCGGCATGAATAAATTATGCAGCTGAACTCTCTTAGTATTTTCTTTTATTCTTACTATTTCCTTTTGTTTTGCTATTTTTTGTGACTTTTAACAGTGTGTTTTATGATGTTCACAGATGATCTGTTTATGTGAATATGTTGATTGTCACCATTGTTGAGATTCATACACTGATTCTTGATGTCTGTATGATATTACAGTTTAAAATAATTTAAAAGTGTTGCCAATTTAGCTATTTTGTAGCTAGATTTAGTGACTTCCCTGCCCCTTTTGAGACTTTTTTTCGAGAGTATAACAATTTCTTGGACAAACCTTATCTACCTTAACTAAAACAAACACTGACCTCGATAATGGTAACATCAAACAAAACTAAAACATCAGCATCTAAAGTCATTCTGGCTAGCAACGTGTGAAGCTGGTGATGCTGTTTGTGGAGTTGTTTAATCGTCCTCTGACGAGATCTTGAAAGATTTAATGTCTTTTATCTTGTGTTGATTTCCTTTTTGGCTGTGGCTGAAGTCAGTTGTAGTTCTTGAATTTCTGCTCGTCTCATCTCGTTTTTTCTGTTCTTGTTACTCTTTCATTCAGTGGTTATGCTTGTTAACAGCAGGTGTTCTTCATTAATGCTCAATCATCACTCAATTACTAAACTAATTATCTCATTAACTTTAACACTGCTTCAGTGTTATTTTTTAACACTCTGAGTGTGGATTATATATACACTGAGGGTTTTACTGTGTGTGTGTGTGTGTATATATGTGTATATGTATATATATATATATATATATGCTTACTGTTTTTTTTCTCTCTCTTGTTTTGTTTCCTGTTATTATTTCTTTAATTTACCATATTTTCAGATGTGGCTGAATCTGACCCAGGATCATCTACTCAGTCTGTAGTTTCCAGTGTGCTGGTGATCACGTGTGTGGCAGTTCTCATCATAACTGCACTCATCATATGGAGGAAGAGACGAGCTGCTGGTAAATGTTCTGTACAGTCCAGGTTCATTACATCTAATGCTTAATCAGAAAAATTAAAAAAAAAAAAAAAAAAGTCCCTTTTGAGACCAAAGTTCAAATTTCACTCTTTTATGTTTCTGTAGTGTTACTCTGTATTCAGCATGGTTTAACTATGTCATTTTTATTAAGGACAAGGATCCGAGAAGTCACAGAGTGATTACTCTCTTACTCCATGTGAGTACACTGTTTTATGAAGTAATATGAATACAGTATATTAATTCTATGGTTAATTTTGGAAACTTTCTGGAAATGACTACCAATTTTTCATTTTTTTTATTCATTTATTTTTTATTTCAGCTTCCACACATGACTAAACGTGACAAGTGAGTCTATGGCCCAACATTAAAATCAAGACAACATGCCAAACTTTGTAATATAAAAATGACATAATATTATAATCAGGTTATAAGCAATACAAACAGTGTCTCATTCACTGACCATGAAGTCTGCATTTTCACAAACAAATTGTAAGCCAACTTGTGAGTCATTGTGTATTAAAATTTATTTTAAATGGAAAAAAAAAGGAAGAACAACTGGGGGTATTCCAGAAAGTAAATAATGAACTCTTGGTTGATTAACCCAAACCTTGCTTACTTGTTGGTTCCAAATACCTGTGGAAAGTTAGTTCAATCAACCTTCTATTAGTAACCCCAAGTTATTTCACACACACAATAGATATATATCGCACAATAGATATAGCCTAGGCCATAGATCAATACATTGCTGAGTCAACATTAAAAAATGTTATTACTTGTTGGAGAGTTGCTATAGCTATCACATACCCTTAAACTACCCCAGTTTTTGGAACTGAAAGTTGACATTATCAGTTTATTTTTTCCAGAAACTTTCCCAGGTATGTCACATAACCTGGGGCCCGTTTCAATAAGGAGGTTCAACCAACTCTGAGTTTAAACTTGAACTCTGAGTTGACTTACCGTGAGATGGGAAACTCAGAGTTTTCGGTTTCAGAACAGCTGAATTGTGTTAGTTCATTCAACTCTGAGTAGGTTGACTCTGAGTTTAGCGCATGCGCCATGACTATGAAAAGCCAAAATTACGATTCACCATGGCAACAGCTCCCGCCAAAAAGATGTCTGTGTGCGTACTTCCGTCAATGCGTAACTTTAATTCTTAATAACTGTCAATATCTTAATAACTGTTATAATATCAGAGGTGAAAACTTTAAATTATTGAACTAATGTTCATTTTAATGGTATATCCTATGGCCAAAAAAAAAAAAAAAAAGTGAATAATTTGTGTTGATTTAACAGCTGTGGTTACGGCATCTTGTAGCTACTACCCCTCCATTCCATACAGTAGGCTAATCTGATTCATTTTCAGAAGGTGCGATGGTGGAGATATGTTTGTCATCAATGCATCCAACCACACTGGAAATCCTGAAGGAAATTCTGATTATTGGGTTACTTCCAGAGGTCACAGAAAGATGTTATCAAGTGAACATCATTTATCAGATTAGCCTCATTTAAACCAATTTTTACACCACTGATTTACAATCCTGTGAAACTCCTCTGATGGATTTATGCCCAGGAAAAAATTCTCAGAATGAGAGGGATGCACACTTTCCTTAAAATCTGCATACAGCGGCCTTATAATGTGCTCTGCATCTCCGATGTTTTAAAGTGCATTTTTTTTTATTTTGCAAATTATCTGGCAATGGGGTAAGAAATTAAAAATATTCTTGTTTTCGTTTGCATTAAGATTATTTTTCTTACCCTATGGCGGAAAATTTTACTTGTTTTATGTAAAATGCACTTAAAAGGAAAATCCCCCAGGAAACAAGACTAAAT
This sequence comes from Spinibarbus caldwelli, assembly GCA_039654775.1. NCBI lineage: Eukaryota > Metazoa > Chordata > Actinopteri > Cypriniformes > Cyprinidae > Spinibarbus > Spinibarbus caldwelli. The sequence goes on from CM077244.1 coordinate 31,511,178, forward strand.
ATCTTAGACTATTTTTCATCTATAAAATGCATATTAAGAATTTTTAGATATTTGTACTTGAAATAAGACAAAAATGCTCAGTAAGAAAAGCAATTTTGCAGCGTGGATGAATGAATAATGTATTTAATCTTCGCTAACACTTTAAAAAGGGGGATGAGATGGAAAGAAACTCCGGGTTTACAGAAGAAAACCTGCTCCCGACCAGGGTCCTGTACCATGAAGCTGGATTAGCTGGCTAGCCAGGTAAATTTCAGTTTAGTTTGCACCAATCATGGGTTTTAGATACCATGAAAGTGGTTTGACTTTTAGCTGCATTCATTGCCATAGTAACTTACACTCCACAGCTAACCTGCTCCGGGGCAGGTTATGTTCTAAATTAGAGATTGCAAACTGAAATTGGACCAATCAAATGTGAATAAAGTGACACATGTCTGACACAAAAGTCACTCCCCTAGTTTCTCTTGCTCCAAATAAAAGGTCACTACAACTAAAAAAAAAAAAAAAAATTGTCTCACCAAAACCTAAAATTTAGATATTTTATATGATTTATATTATTATTAATCCATTACACACAAGCAATTTTAGTTTAACAGTTATTATAAATCATTTATTTTAAACGAATGTTAATATATACAGATTGTATATAATATAAATAAGCTGTAGAATCAATAGATAACGCTTTAAAAATGACTGTGACCTTACATGTTCGAGTCTCTATCGCTGTATATTTCCAACTATATAAACTAACTTGAGTTTCACTTGTGACTGCACTGATAAAGCAAGATAATTTATTTTATTTGTCTTCTTTCACGAACACTCAAAAAAATTATTCTCCAACACTGTTCAGTTTATTTTAAAAAATCATTTTCATTTAACACCATTATGTTAGGTTTCCTATTTAAACAATAGCATTGTGTTAAACTGACTAGAAACAGTTGCATTTTGGTTCAACTCAATATTTTCATTTTGAAAGAACATATGATTTTACTTGTGTAACTAGGAAGTGGATTTCCCCTTCCCATCATGCTTTGCACAGGGCTGGATAAGGAGAGTAAAACTTGAAATAAAATGTTATTTTAGGCATTTTTTTATTAAGATGATAAAATTGCGAGACTTCTTAATGTTTAATGCTCTTTTATGTTTGTATTTAAAAGAGTTTCTGGTATGTTAGTGTTTTTCGGGGTTACCATTATGGTAAAGTGTAGAGCATGTGCTTGGGTTGAGGACCTGCTAACATGAAACAAAGTTGTTTTAATAACAAAAGTTAAATAAATAAATAAAATTAAACAACTACTTTGGGCATGTCATGGATGTATCAAAACTATCTTATGCTGTACCTCACAACTTGGTTAATGTCTAAAGTTAAGTAAGTCCAACATATAAATTTTTTGTGTATATCTGCCTAATAATTTATTTTCCAGTTAAATGTTTTAGTTTGAGTTCAACAAGCATAAAAAAAAATCACTTCATCAATGCATCAATTTCATTCAAACTATATTTGATCAAATTGAGTTGGCCCAACTCGATTACATTTCATCACATGAATTTGTTTTTTATGAGTTGGGGCTACACATACTTATTGGATGGAAATCATGCCCTCAATTAAATTGAGTTCATCCAATGAATTATTTTTTTTTTCATTTGCTCCAACTTCATTAAATAACTCCAAAAACAGCATTACCAGCTTCACTTATTATAAACCAGATTGACTTTATTTCTGTCAGAAATTTACAAAAGGTAATTGGTAATTGAGATTAACAGAGGTTTAGATGTTGATGTCTGTTTGAAAGTAATAGTTTGGTTTTATGTCACCATTTGCTTTAGTTGGGCAATTTCACTCTTGACTTTTCTCTAGTTATTACATGTATAGCTATATTTGTTATGGTAAAAACAGCAAGAAAACGTGATTAAATGATGCTGGCTGCTTGCTGGTTATTAACGTATTACACAGCAATCTGATTATATGATTTTGTCTAGTCTAATCTATGGTATTAGTTGCACATTATTTATGGCACTTCAAAGGTTCAACAAACTGAAAATTTTAAGACTTTTATAAGAATTATAATCAGCTAATTTCAAGGATTTATATATTTAAAAAAAGCTTTATCACAGAAACATCAAGAATCAGTGTATGAATCTCAACAATGGTGACATGCTTCATGCTGCAGTGTATTCTGGGTGTTTCATACAAAACTCATGCTGGGCTCCCAGAATGCATTGCGGCATGAAGCATGTCACCATTGTTGAGATTCATACACTGATTCTTGATGTTTCTGTGTGTCTGAGCGTTCAGCAATTCTATTTGATTTGTGAATAATGTATTTTAAAAATTACAGCTTATACTGTTAAAACACATTATTATAGTCTTTAAAGTGAGTTCAATTGCATAGATTAGATTTTAGATGAAATCAGTAATCAGATTACTGCATGATGATAATATCTTTATTGCACACAAGTACCCGACATCATCTGATCGCATTTTCTCTTGCTGTTTTTGCCATGACAAACATAGTTACAGCAGCTAGAGAAAAACATCAGAGAGCCAAGTCACATTGCCCAACTAAAGCAAACACTTCTCACCACAGTAGTGACATCAAACCAAACTATTACTTTCAAACAGACATCAACATCTAAACCTCTGTTAATCTCAATAAGAACATTTATAAATGTATGGCAGAAATAAAATCAATCTGTTTTATAAGTGAAGCTAGTAATGCTGTTTTTGGAGTTATTTACTCTGGAGCTTGACATCAGACAAAGGTTGGGTTTTCACTTTCAACCAAAATTTGACTTCTGAGCAATGTAAGTCCACATCTAGTGTGATGGGAAGCTTTATTAGAATGTTAGACTATAATGTTCTAACAATGTTATCAATAACATTTTTAGAATGTTTTTAGAGAATGTTATCCTACCTTTTAGCCAAACATTTGGAACTAAAATAAAACTTGCTGCTGAAAACATTCCCAGAACATGAAACATTTCTAGATGGGATAGTGTGAAATGTGTCATTTAGGACATAGCTAATTAGCATATTTTTATAACAATATGGTACAAGAATATCCTATTTAAATCAAAGTGATAAAATATGATAGGTCAAAAATAATCTGAAAGTAATCATACACTGAAAAAAATATTTAGTCAGTTCAATTTAGAAAATTTACTTAATCTGGTAACATCTACAATAAATGGTTTTGTTGAAATGAAATAAATGATAAATTTAACCAACCTTCAAACAAGTTTTACTAAAGCTTAACTGTTATTATAAAATGGTTAGTTCCATTCCTCGATTCTGTTTGGACAGCAGCTGTGTTTTATTCACGATACAGCACGGCTATGACTGCTTCACCCCTGTGTATCACTGAGCAACACCCTTACCAACCACCCTTTGCAACATAAACAATCAATAATATAGCATCAAAACTGTTTCATGTATTATGTATTTCGACAGAATTAACTGTTTGTTATTTATTTAATGAAGTATGAGTGACCCCTGCTGGTGTTATGTTGCATCTTTCATCCTGCCCACCCTTCAAGAAATGTATACATCCAGAGTGAGGAAAAGGGCTCAGAAAATCACTCTGGATCACTCACATTCAAGTTATCCCCTTTTTGAACTTTTGCCATCTGGCGGGCGCTTCAGAGCCGCAAATACCAGGACAGCAAGGCACAAGAACATTTCATTCCCCCAGGCAATCTACCTTATGTACAACTAAATGTTACCCCCATCGTGCAATAAAGATATGTGCAATAACCTTATATTTATTTGTTACCACCTCCATCCTAGTACATCCCTGGGTCTCACTCTATTCTATACCTATTCTATCATCTGTAGCACAACTGTACATGCAATTTATTTTATTTTTCAACTATTTTTTTCTGTTTTTGTCTATTTATATTTACAGATGTGTGTATTTTTATTCTCATCTTATTTTTATTGTCTGTGTGTTGTTGTCTCTGTTGTACTGGAAGTTTGTGACACTAAAACAAATTCCTTGTATGCGCATGCATACTTGGCAATAAAGCTCTGATTCTGATTCTTCTGATTTAATTTTGAGACCCAGCCCTTCCCTGTCTAATAAACACTTCTCATGTGGAGATATGTTGATGTGTGTGAGGTGGGCGTCTGTGTGGAAGCCTACAGTTTCCGAAGTAAGAAGGGAATATTACTGTATTTTTTAGTTTTCTGTTTCAGGTATGATTCTGTACGTCTATATGTCCATCAGTTTACACTGTAATGACGCTTGCAAACTCGCGTTATGAATCAGCCTTTCCGCTTCGCGTCATGCCTAACAACGCCCTTAAGCCGTGATTTATTCACGATACAGGTCGGCCTCGAGTACCTTATTGCTTACGTAGATGTAACCTGATTTCTCCAGTTAGGTAAAATTACTTAATAAGTTTGATATAATATTTTTATTATTATTATTTTAAATGATGAAAGTCATTTTCCACACTATTAAAAGAAAAGAAAAGAAAACACACGAAATGCATGGCAGCAATATATATTAATAACAAAGTTTGAAGTCACCGTTGTGGAGATAACTGTTTGTTTTAGCTGTGCTCTTGATCCTTAGCTTTTTAGCATTGGTTTTTCTTTGGTTTCTGTAACTGTGTGTTTGTAAAACGCTTTTGTTGTAGCTAAAAGCACTTGAAAAAATCTAGTGAGATAAAGATCCTATCAACAAGCAGTGATTACAGCTGGAGTGTGTTACTTATATCTATTAGTTTCACGTTTTGAAATGCTTTTCTATTTTGAAAAATGTTTAATTTATTACGCAGAAATTATCGGGAGTGGATCACATAGACTCACAGACATCAAGAATCTGCATATGAACCTCAACAAAATATTCAGATAAACAGGTAAACTCTGAAAATCACAAAACAAGCAATTAAAGTCACAAAAAAGGTTTGCATTGATTGTCACCATTGTTGAGATTCATGTGCTGATTCTTGATCTTTGTGTGAATCAAATGAACAGCTCAAAGCACATCCTATATAACGAAAGAGAAAAACCACAACATCTGACTAACATAACATCACAAAACTAACAACTAATGTTCAGATATCAGACATGATCTGTGAATCTGACCACTAAATGATGACTGAGTCATTATCAATAAGTAATCAAGATCATCTGATCAGAGTTTTTTCTTGCAATTGTTGCTATAGTAAAAGTGCTTTAATCTCTTAACTGTCACCCGTCACCTCTGTGGCACACCTAAGATTACTTCACTATTTTACAATGAAATCCTAATCTAATCATGACAAACTATATATCGTTGGAAAGGGCTCCTAAATAGATATTTTACCACTTTTTTGTTAAAAAAAATTATGAAGGAAAAGCAATAGATTAATTTATGACAAGAGTGCACCTGAAAAATCTACATCATAACAGGAGTTCTGACCTTTGTCACAGAAAGTCTTCTTTTTTGCCTTTTTCCCTATCACACTGTAGAAATCATAAGAAATATATCAACTGAAAACTTAAAATCTCAAAATTCATCCTCTCAAACCAAAATCAGACATTGCATTACCATGGAAATGGTACATCAAAATCATGTTACAAAATGTTTTCGTTCATGAATTATAAAAATTTAAGTTTGAGCAGTGCTCTTTAATGTCTATGTTCAAAAATGTGTGACAGTTAAGGAGTTAAACACACAGTTAAATATTCAAGGATTAAAGGGGTCATATGATGCAATTTCAAGTTTTCCTTTCTCTTTGGAGTGTTACAAGCTGTTTGTGCATAGATAAGATACCTGAAGTTGCAAAGACTAAAGTCTCAAAATCAAAGAAATGTTCTTTATAAAAGTTAAGACTCGACCACACCCCACTAAAACTGCTCATTCAACACGCCGCCACATGTCTACGTCACAGTGTGGGGAGATTTGCAAAACACCACCCAAATGTATACGCAATGACAGAAGGCGGAACTATTATTCTCGCTGTAGTGCTGACTATTTCCTGAACCTGGGAGTAGCTGCCAGCTGTGCACAAAGACTGTTTCTATAAAGTGGGGCAATTCCAACTTTGCAAGGACAGTCTGGCGCTTCTGACTCACAGCCTGTAAGTATGTTTTCATATTTAAAGAATTTGCCACGGACTATTCAAACACGAGTTTTGAACTATGTAGAGTAGTGCTTGTTGTTTGTTGTTTCTCCGACCACAAATGCAGACATGGTAATGTTTATGCACGCGATGCAACGCGTAAAAAGACAGTATAAGTCATTATAATCAGTAATTATGTCTCCACTGGATGCAACAAATGCCTTGCTTGTAATGGGTTTTATTGTTTTTGTGTCATCGCACCGGGACACAGCATCACAATATGGTAAGGGGAGTAACATTTTCATCTCACGCTTGAGGTATTCGGCCAATCACAACGCACTGGATAGCTGGCCAATCAGAACACGCCTCGCTTCTCAGAACGATGAGCTTTGTAAAAATCTGTGCATTTCAGAAAGGCGGGGCATAGAGGAGCGACAATAATGTACAGTATGTGGAAAACAATGTGTTTTATGAACCTTAAACCACATTAACACATTGCATTACACCAAATACACAAAATAATGTTTGTTTGTTTTTTTAAAGTCGTATGACCCCTTTAAGAGCCCAGTTAAAGCAAATGCTTATCTCCACAACGATGACTTAAAACTTTATTATTTTCAATAAAACATTAACATCTAAACCTCAGTTAATTCTCAATAAGAAGTTTAGTATGAAAGAAATAAAGTCAGACTGGATTGTAATAAGTGAGAAAGAGATCTGTTAGTGTTTAATGTTTTATTGCTGGCAGTCATGTGACATTTTTTATTTTATTTTTAATTTTTTTTTTACAGTGGTTACCATTGTGCTGAAGAGTAGTGCTGTCAATTGTGATCTTCACTTTGCTGCAACTTCAAATATGTAATACCTTCAAATCATAATTTCTCGTTGAACCAAAATTCACTAATCAGTATGGAGTAGGTGTGTTATGAATGTATTTGTTCTGAGCTTTATTGGAAGTTGTGTGTTGGGTCAACGTAATGGATTTAAGTTTAAATAACATTCTCTTGTTTTGTTACATAATCTTGATTGAACTAGGTTACAACAGCAAAACTAGAATTGTATGTAGTATCAGATAGAAATACCTCCTTAAAGCAACAACTGCACAGGTTCACTTTTTACAGTGTAAAGTAGTCTGATCCTATATATAAAATGTGTAATGGATTGCATTACTAAATACAATTTGTCATGTAATTTGGAATCAATAATGGACTACAGTTTTTAAGTAATCTACATAACACTGCATATAGAGCCTACACTGTAAAAAAAAAATTAAATGTAAAAAAAAAAAAAACCTGTGAAATGCTTAGCAGCACAGGGTGCCAAACGTTTACCATCAATGGAAATAATGGTTAAAGAACGTTTTTTAAAAAACGGTCAATGACTGGCAGAAGCAGCTGCCAAACAAAAACTGTAAAATTAAGGTACAACATCCTACTTTTTCTTAAATATTTATTTATTTATTTTTTTACTGTTACCTTACAGGCATTGTCTGTATTATCATTGTGAAACATTCTCTGTGAAACTTTTTTTTTTTTTTTTTGCAGTTAACCATCAGCTAACAACAGCACACACAAAAACTAATGTAATTATCAACTCCACAGTTATTGCCTTTAAATAAAGTGACGTGCAGCATAACATCAATGTTTCTTGGTCTTCTCCTGGACTGAAGCACACTCTGTACTCTTCAGCACAATGGTGACCCACAAAACACAGACAACAGAAACCCTTTAAATCCCAAAAGAACACTGAACACTAACAGATCTCTCTAGATCTCAGCATCTTCACTTATTACAAACCAGTCTGACTTTATTTCTTTCATACAAAACTTCTTAAGAATTAACAGAGGTTTAGATGTTGATGTTTTATTGAAATTAACAAAGTTTGAAGTCACCGTTTGTGGAGATAAGTGTTTGCTTTAGTTGGGCTTCACTTTTTAACAAAAAAATTTCTCCAGCTGCTGTAACTGTGTTTCTAAGGCACATTTATTATAGCAAAACCTGCGAGAAAAACTCAGATCAGATGAAGTTGCTTATGTACTGATGATGATTTTGTCATTGTATAGTGGTCTGATTCATTCATCTCATCAGAAATGTAGCCCTGCTTTGATATTTTGAAGATTTGTAAGTTATTTTGAAAAAATTATTTAGACAAGCACATCTAGAGTCCCAGACATCAAGAATCTGCATATGTACCTCAACAATGGTGACAATCGACACCATATTGTGCTGATTCTTGATATTTGTGAGTCAAAAAGCCACCATTAAAGACGTTTTCTATGTAATGATTAAAAAAAGTAAATCTTTAAAGTGAATTTTTATAGTGCATGGTTTTACTCAGAACTCACTCTAAAATACCGTTGAGTGTTTGTAATAAATTCCAATTGCAGTGTAATGGGGTTTTTGGTCATGCAATGTTGCAGAAATATGTTTTTTGTCGATCTTTGCCTGCGTAGTATTTTTCATGTTAACATACTGTATTGTTAAGAAAATAGACGGAATCACATGAAAATCACATACAAATCTTATACTGTCGTAATCAAGTTTTTATTAGCTTCACGTTTCATCCCTATAAATGTTTTTCTGGAATTGTAACACACGTTGGTCATGGAGACAGGGCAGGTTATGAACATGTAATATGAGTGACAGACGAGCAGCGAATGAGCTTCATCTGAGTCAGAACAGCGATCATGGAAGAGAAAACACAACAGAAGACAGTGCTAGAAGCAGGAAATGCTCATCAGATAGCGGAAATCAGTGGAAAATGAATAGACATAATGATCCTGTCTGAGCTATGCATTTTAAAACAAAAACACACTAGTGGAAAGGGACATTAGTCCTCGGAACATCATCAGTGAAGAGAGGGATTGTCTGTCTTCTGAAAAGTGGACATATCATTTTTTTTTGAAGAAGAAGAAGAACTGCTGAGTGATTTAAAGGACTTAAGTATGCAGTAGTGAGCATCACATACAGACTTAAAACTGTTCATTTAGCACTGAAAAATATTTAAACTTTATTAAAGCTATTTGCACTGATTTATTGTGTTGGTTACATTTTGTTCCTTTGTGCAGTGGTTTAGGAGATGAGTCTTTGAGTCTGTAAAAACCTCAACAAACTGAAAAAATAGTTTAATGAGGTAATGTGTAATGCAATCTTGTTAAAATAGATTTCATAAAATTGGCATCGAAAAAAGTTTCATTCAGGAACCGGTATCGAAGTCCAGGTATCAGTATCAATATCATTATCGATATTGAAAATTTCTGAACGATACCCAGCCCTAAGTATAATATATCAGGAAGGGAGGGAAGCCTGACAGGAAATGATGGTTCTAGCAACAATTTTTGCCAGATTTCTCCTCCAGTTCACTTACACAAAACCTCCGTTGTATGTGTGTTACTGTATATTTTTTCATTACTTTTGATGAACTGAAGCATTGTTTGAAATTAATTTTCCACGGCAATGGTGCTTAAGTTGCATTTAACCCAGAATGTTCTTTAAAATCGGTGTCTGTTTAATGGAGGGATAAGGGAAGAAATGTTTGTGGGTTCTTGAGAGGCTGGTGGAAAGGCAAATTGATGGAAAATCTCCGTAACTAATGTTTGGGAGCGGTCACGCAAGTGTCAACATGTATCTGCCTCTACGCTCACATTAATAGAGAGAGAGAGAGAGAGTGAGAGAGTGAGTGTGAGTGTGTGCGTGTGTATGCGTGTGTGTGCGTGCATGATCTTTCTGATATTCACCTGCTTCTATTCACATCCAGCTGCCTCCAGCTCAGCGTGCAGGAAATGCTGTCCACTAAACACATTTCATTTGAAAAGGGACACGAGTTGGGCTGCTGATTTCACAGCCCATAAATTCACCATTTTAAACGTTTCTTCAGATTTCAGCTCAACACAGCCAGACAGTAATTTGACACAATTTTATATTTTATATTTTCATCAGTGCTTGAAATACACATGCTATGTCTAATGGGAGTCTCATAATTGCATGATATTAATGATCTTAGGATAAAAACATTCCCGAAATAATAGTCATTCGGATGGTATGTCATTACATAGTCAGAATACATCACAAAGCAGATTTTGGAGAATGTGTATTTAAAGGAATAGTTCAATCAATTAAATTTATGTCATCTAAATCCTTAGCGCAATACTCATGCTGCTCTTTTTCCACACAATGAAAGCTTTTAGAGCTCCAAAATGTGCAAAAGCTTAATAAAAGCACCTGTAAAGAAATGCATGCAGCTTGTGCGATGCCAAGTCATATGATTGCTTTGTGAGGAACAAACCAAAATTTAAGTCATTATTAATGGAAACACTTCTACAAAATTCAAGGGGAAAAAATCATATTCGGATATGCATGTCATTTTTTCTAAACTGATTCCTTCCTGCAGGTGTGGAACCTTTATCAGGTTTTAGCAATGTAATCAGTGCTGTGGAAATTGAATGTCAAATAGTTGTGAAGTTCATCAGTGGGACTGAATTATTAATGTTAGAGCTGAAGATCTGAAAAAGGTGTTTGCATAGTGAAGATGTACAGAACAATCTTTATTTAAAGTGTTCTTTTACAGAGTGAAATGTATTAAAAAATTAAATAAATAATTTTAGTGAATTAGATTTTGAGTAAATACACATCCCTTGAGATATATATCCATTTGTCAGTTTGCTCTGTCAGTAATGAATTTGTTTTGCTGATGTAAGTCCTGTAAATGCTGTCTGTGTGTATGGAGTCCTGCTGTGAGCAGCTCTAATTGCTCTGACATCTGTGTTAGTGAACAAATACTCTCATCCTCAAATTGAATTCTTGATAAGATTAGAAAATTTGTTTTCTAGCTCGCCGTCAGGTTTGTTGAAGAATGATTTAAGCATAAGCTTAAATGAAATGATTGTTTGAATGAAAACATAGGATCTTCCTCCTGTTGTAATGATTTTTGAGACCCTGATGGAGTGTAATTGATTGAATGTGACAGCAGTGCTGGAAAAGGCACACGGCAGATGCAGTATGGCTGCTTTCATCTGCACTCTAGTTTTATTTAATTACCATATCCTTTCATAACAATCCAGATCACATTTTGATGTGAATCCCTCGGCTGTCAACAGAAAACCGTGTTGGATCCCGAGGTAACATGGTCGGCCAAGCTTTCTACTCCAACACTACTGTAGTTATTCCTATTGCATGGCTGTTTGGTATACTTGATTCCTATTGGTCAGACTCTGCACTGAGCAGTCGAATATTTTTGCATACTGATGGCTAAACTATGTATGGCCCTCAGATCATGCCACGGTCTGTCTATTAATGCGCAAGCATTAGAGTAGCTCTGAGTTATGGCATATCTAAAAATTTCGGTAACACTGTAGTATAGGGAACAATTCTCGATATTACCTGGTTGCTTAGCATGCTTATTATTGGCTGTTTATTAGTGCTTATAAAGCACATATTCTGCATGGCCATATTCTACATCCCTAATCCACCCAATACCTAAATTTAACAATTTACTAACTATTAATAAGCAGCAAATTAGGAGTTTATTGAAGCAAAAGTAGTAGTTAATGGTTTGTTAATAGTGAGACCTTAACCTTATAATAATCTTAACCTTAAAATAACCTTATAATTGTCATGAATCTGGTCCATGGACCTCCATTTGTTCGCCACCAGAGGTCACCCTGCCATCACATTGACTCTCTCACCACACACTACCCCGGATTTCATTTCCCAGGAGCCATTTCCCTAATCACATGCTCACACCTGATACCCATCTCGCAATCACACACGCTACATAAGCCTTGGACTTCCTCTCTGTCTCTGCCGAGTATTGTACGCAAATATCCTAGTGATAGCTACCCTACGAAGCCCTCTTAGTTGTCTTAGTCTTGCCTTTCCTGTTTTCCCGTGTTTTGATTTCTGCCCGTGTTTCCTGGATTAACCCTTGCCTTGCCGTTCGGACTCTGTTTGCCCCTCGTTTGGATTATTGCTCGTGTACCTGGATTATTGCTCTGCCTTGCCCTTTGGATATTGTTATTGTTCGCCGATCGTCGACCCACGCTTGTTCTAGGACTACTCTTTGTTTTGCCTGTGTTACACCTGTTTGCCATTGCCTGAACCTTGCTTGTCTTCTGACTATGCCTTTAAATAAAGCCTTGCACTTGGATCCGCACGTCTCTCGTCTCGTCAGCTCCGTAACAATAATAACCTTAACCTTATAATAACCTTGACCTTAAAATAAAATGTGACCAAAATGACTTTTGTTGGGAGGACTGGAATATTAATTTTAATATATGTGACCATGGACCACAAAACCAGCCTCAAGGGTCAATTTTTTGAAATTGAGATTTATATATCATCTGAAAGCTGAATAAAGCTTTCCATTGATGTATGGTTTGTTAGGATAGGACAATATTTGGCTGAGATACAACTATTTGAAAATCTGGAATCTGAGGGTGCAAAAAAATCAAAATATTGAGAAACTCGCCTTTAAAGTTGTCCAAATGAAGTTCTTAGCAATGAATATTACTAATCAAAAATTAAGCTTTGACATATTTACGGTAGGAAATTTACAAAATATCTTCATGGAACATGATCTTTACTTACAGATTTTTTCAACTGCTTACACACAAAATCTTTACTTGTCACACAATTTTTGAAACCAGACACTCAAACACCAGAAGCACACACTAAATCTGCAAAACCATACACTAATTCTCGGCCTTTGACTCAGTTTTCACTTTCATAAAACACTTTTTGCAATACACAACACACAATTCTCCATGTAACACAAAAATCTAACAGGAATTAATATTATGGCAAAGGTGTTTGCAAATGTAGGCTTTTGAGATGTGTTTGTGATATTTTGAATGGAATTCTTAATTTTGCAAGAGACGTGAAGCATTTTGCATTTTGTGTGTGCAATTCTTTTATTTGTGTGTAAAGTTTTTAAATAGAAAGGCAAGTTTTGAAATTTGTGTAAGTGTAACAGGGCGAACTAGATGAGAGACGTGCAGATCCATTTGCAATCTTTATTAGACAGAGACGTGGTCAAAAACACAGGCAGGGTCAAAAACCAGCAAACAGGTATTGCACGGGCAAAACAAAAGAGCGGTCCAGTGAACAGACGGGGTCGATCGGCGGCGAACATGATTCAGGGAGCAAAACAAAGAGAGATAATCCAGGTACACGATAATAGTCCAGACGGGGGCAAACAGAGTCCAAATGACAAGACGAGACAGAGAGATATTCAAGGCAGGCTATAAACTTCAGGGCAGGCAGAGAACAGACAAGAAACGAGAAACACAGGCTAGGATCAAGACACGAACAGGATAAAGTAAACTTGGGCTCCATAATGTAGCTGTCACTAGGAGAGCAATAAATGCTAAACAATACTCAGCAGTTTGAGAAGGACCTGAGTGGGTGTAATATAGTGTGTGTGTGATTGGTTACAGCTGTGTGCAATCAGTGCAGTGGATGATGGGAAATGCAGTCCAGAGTGACGTGCAACAGTCTGTGTGGTGTGAGAGTCAATATGATGGAAGGGTGACCTCTGGTGGTAATTGGGCGAAAGTCCATGAACCGGATTCGTGACAGTAAGCAGTTGAAAAACTGTAACATCCTAATGATTTTTGGCATAAAATAAAAATCGATAATTTTGAACCATACAATGCATTGTTGGCTTTTGCTACAAATATACCTGTGCTACTTAAGACTGGTTTTGTGCTCCAGGGTCACATATATAGTGAACATGAAACCTAGATTTCCAGTGAAAGCAAGAAAATAAAAGCATTGTTTAGAAGAAAAAGGAACCAGTAGAAACACAGAGCTGAATGAGAAAGGACTTAAAATAGATTTTGCTACATTGTAGATAAATATTTATATATGCAGAATAATAATAAGAATCTATAAATTAATAATCTTGTTGGTTTTCTATATAGTAATGGTCCCTTTTTCTTTTCAGAAGCTTTAAGATAGTAATTTCTTAGCTCAGCTATTATGATGAAATAAACCTTTGAGAGTGATATAATGACCAGCTGCGGGCATCTCTTATGTAAACACTCAGTGTGTGTGTGTGTGTGTGTGTGTGTGTGTGTGTGTGATTTCTGCATGAATCGATGAGTCATGAATTCAGTGCGGCTGTGATCATCAGGAATGAAGGCAGTTCTATGAATGAGTGTGTTATTCATGAACAATAGAACTCTTTCGCTGTGATTCACAGTTAGTAATGTTTGCAGTTGGTATTTAACAGACGCTCTGAACAGCTGGTTAATGGCCAGTTGTTTTTGGGCATTCCTTTAGAACTGGACTGGCATGGATTGTGTCGGTTTGCACACCCTCGGTTCAAGCGCTTTTGTCCTGGCAGAAGAAACGGCTGCCTGACCTTTAGACCTGGATTCCTCTGGTTACTGCTTTTAAACAACAGCAAGCAAACACTTTAAGAAGTGGAGGTATATTTTGGATCATTTAAAAGAGAGAGACAAAGGAAAGAAAGGGAATAAACGTTTATATAGAAAACAATAAAGCTTGCCATTTACTTTGCCTCATCAAGCATATGACTTTATTCTGTGAAAAAGTCACTATTTATTTAAAAAGAAACAGCAAAGCAAAATTGTGAAATATTATAACAATTTAAAATAGCTGTTTTCTATTTGAATATATTTTAAAACATAATTTATATCTGTGATGCAGTGCTGAATTTTCAGCATCATTACTCCAGTCTTCAGTGTCACATGATCCTTCAGAAATCATTCTAATATGCTGATTTGCTGCTCAAGAAACATTTCTTATAATTAATAATGTCAAAAACAGTTCAAAACTGTATAGCGATTGTTTACCCCCAAATCATAACCAAAAAGCCATATGGACTTGTGTGCAATATTCCAAGTCTTCTAAATTCATGTGATACGTTTGTGTGATAAACCGATTGATATTTAAGTTGTTGTTCACTGATAGTTTTCCTCTCCAGTGAACTGATGTGACCAGATCGATGAGTCTGTGAGTTAAACTCAATAACTGAATCAGTGTCTGTATTTATGTCGGTTGTCAGTATAGCTCAGATCAAGATGTTTAATGATAATGTTTCACTTTATGGTCTCACTTTACATATATTTGTAAGATGTGTAAATAATGTGGGAAGAAAAAAAAAAGAAATTCTCTTTACCACAAATGGATTTAAACAAACTGAGAAAGCCAAAAAGTGTTGGGCTCTCATCTACCGTCAGCATTCACAAATATGCATTTCATTTAAACAAGCTCTCTGAATATCTAATAATCATTTTAATTTCACTAACCTTGCAAACATTGTTGAATTCAGCTGTGAGATACCACTTGTACATGCTATAACACATGCTATACTACTATATATACTTATACTATAAATGCATTAGACATTCTCAAAAACAGCATTGCTTCCTTGTCTGTTTACCCAAATGTCTCGTAACATTTCTCATCCCAGAGCCAATCCTCAAATCCATTCAGATTATCCCTAGAGGAGGAATATCTGCCAGCATTCATCACATTTAGTCATGAGTTGTGTTTACACGGATTACTTAAAAATAGGCACCAATTCATCAGAAATATCTCAACCAAAAATGAAAATTCAGTCATTTATTCTGATCTGAATGACTGACTTTCTCTCCTTGGAACACACACAAAAAGAAAATAAAAGAACATTTGGGTCTGTCATGCATTTAATTAAAAAAACAAAAAAAAACAAACAAACAAAAAAAACAATAAAAGTATAATAGTTCATGTGACTCTTTACAAGCCTTTTGAAGTAATTCAATATGCAGAACAAATCAAATTTTAAAGCTGTTGAAAGTCTTTCTGTCTGCTGTTGCTCTTAAATCTCATTCATGCTCATACTGTTTAGTCAAATATGACACTTCAAGTCATTGCAGCTTTAAGCGTGATACCGAATGCCTTTGTTTCTCATAACCAGTTCCACTGACTGTGCTATACGTTTGATTATGATTATTGACTTTTGAGTGAACAAGCCATTTTAAAGCAGCTGAGATAGCGAGAGCAGAGAGCTGGTGCTGGTGTGTGTGGAGGTGCTGTAGATGACAGATGTGGAGTAAATGGGGCTGCTGTTGAATTCATAAAGAGGACAACAGGAAGTCAAAACTCAGTGCTGTGACCGCATCACGTCTGTCTCTCTTACTTTCCCTGTGTTATTAATCTGCACATGAACAACTTTCTTCTCAGGAATGCTTTCCATGATGAAAGTGTGTTTCACTTTACTAACCACAGCTTTCTTTGTATGCCTTTCTCTCACACATGCAACTCTATTTCTCAGTTAAGCCATTTATCTTGTGTCACAGTAGTTAACACTGCAAATCAAACACACACACACACACACACACACACACACTCACACAAACATCTTATGGAGGGTATGCGCAAACATGTTTAATGAATAAAAAAAAACAGCATTATTTACTGATTTTCCAATTAAATACCTGCCTAAAGGAGGGTTTTTGAATAGACATTATTAAGCAGAGTAGCATATGTATTTGACAAAAAGAAAATGAAGCTGAATTTTTACTGTTGTTTAGTAGCATGCTAAACTCTCCATAGCATATTTGTAATAGACAAAAAGTTGTGAGCCGTGAAAATTGCATGTGATTTGGGACCTTTATACAGCGTGTGCCATCAAAAAGGCTTCCAGCTTAAACAACTAAAAATCAAGATACGTCTTACTTTAATTCACTGCCAAACTTCTGCAATTCTAAAATGTCAATATTTTACATTTAAATATTTTTTTATTATTTAGTTACTTATTTTAATCTGTACATTTCAATAAATTAAAAAATGGAGGTCGATGTACACAAACATTTGCTTAGTAAATTGAATTAGGATATGCCATAAATTTCTGTGTTTTTTATTTTTTATATAAAGCTTATTAGATATAATGACTATAGATTAACCCACATGTTAAAACATTAAAAAAAAAAAAAATAAAATAAAATAAAAAAAATACAGTTGAGGATGTCTCTGGTTGTCCTTCTGAGGGAAAATGTATGCTGTTTTATCTTTTAACTATTGATAACTAAACACACACAAACATACAGTTGAACTGCTGAAATCAGCTCTACACAACTGTCTTTCCTTTTGAGTGCACACATACTGACAGTGAGTAATGATAAACTGTTATCTTAAACATCCCTCATAGACTTACTGCTGAATCCTTTTCTGTTGTTTGTAATGTGCTGCCTAATAAACAACCCCCCCCCCCCCCCCCACACACACACACACATCTTATCTGAGTCAACCTGTTGTGTGTGTGTGTGTGTGTGTGTGTGTGTGTGTGTGTGTGTGTGTAGATAAGCAGAGGTCTCACTAAGCTAGCTAATGCATTATACAAGTAACGCGAGTTGCGTAATTAGATTACTATTTTCAAGTAACTATCAAAATAACACATTACTTTTTAATTTATGAGAAAATATCTTATAATATAAGTTACTTTTTTCAAATACTTTGTTTTCCATGTATTGACTGACAGCTCTGCTGTCCTCATGTTGAGAGAAATCAGGAGTAAGTGCAGAGGCGTTGTGTGCGCTGTGTGAACATGTTACTGTAGATCTAGACTAAATATGAACATGCATTTACTCATCTCACTTATACAAAAACAGATACAGTGTTCCACAAAATTAATAAAAACAGTGAAATGCAAACTCAGAATATGATGCAAACCTGCAATAATTAAATATGTTAAATAACGCAAATGTCCTTTATGTATTTTAATGCCATTTTATTAACCAAAAAAGCAAAGGTCTTTGCTGCTGACCTTTGATGATCCAATTCAACCATATGCAAAAAAGACTTTAGATAAACATAACATTTGTGTTTATTTTATTTATTTTTTATTTTTCGAATTGCTGAAGAGTGTTGAACCATTTGCCAAAAAATAAGAGCATTTTTATATTAAAAACAAACATGCAAGCCAAGCCAAGAAAAAGTAACGCAAAAGTAAAGTAACACAAATTAGTTACTTTTTGGGGAGTAATGCAGTATTATAATGCATTACTTTTAAAAGTAACTTTCCCCAACACTGAATATCAGTGCTGACGTGCTTCACAGATGGAGAAACCCTGGGTCAGTCTGTGTGATCTGTGTTGATGACATTGCAGGGCATTCAGATGAGCAGAGCATATTTAGTCAAGTAAAGGGATCTAGTGCAGATATCCCCTGCTTGGTGTTTAGGTAGCAGTGAACACTGCGAAAGGACTCTGTGATCTGAACTTGGCTTGGGTCTCCACGGCTTATGATAAAATCAGCAAATGCAGGTGTTTCAAAGCAGCTGCTGACAAAATGAAGCCACTTCTCTGTAACAGACTGCCAGTCCCTGTGTAATTGTCTCAGCAGGCGGCCAGGTTTCCAGGCCTCTCGTGTGAGCTGTGCTTCCAGCGCTCTTCAATTCTTAATGTGCCCTTTTGTGCGTCTCTTCATTGAACCGTTGCCCTTAAACCCAGCCGTTAATGGCATATTATTTGCTTTCATCCCTCACCCATTTTATAAACTGCACAAATATGAATGTGGTTTTAGCAGAAGCTGATGGCTGTGTGTAAATGTGCTGCTGCTGGATTCCTATGCTGGGCCGTTCTGGGGTCTGCATGTGTCAGGACACAAAGATGTTCAGGGGATCCCTTACCGATCTGGCACGGGCCGAGCTGAACCAAACCGACCCTGGTTCCCAACAAAAGAATGGTCCTGGATTGCACACTTTCAGGGGGTAATAGAGTGATGCTAGTAAATTAAGTATGAAGGAGAAATGGCAGTAGTGTGCACAGCTGCAGTATTTGAATCTAAGATGTCTTTGTTAAGTCTAGATTGCGCTGATTTGCTCTGTTTATAGCCGGAAAAGATACCTGAAGTTGCACATGTTCAAAATTGCATTGCTGAGATGAAAAGAACACAAATTCAGTCAAACCAAAATTTATTCAGACACTTTCAACATTTCTCACATTATCACAGTTTATTCGTTATATTTTAGAAAATGGTAATAAAATATGACAAAAACTCAGATTTAAACTGTGTCAGAACAAATTCATCTTGATAATGTCAGATACAAACTTTGATAGAAAGGTATGTAATGAATTAGGTTGAATAGCTGTCAGCTCTTAAATTTAATTGATAATGCCAATTTAAGTCAACCAATTACCAAACGATGCTTAATTTTGTTCAGTCTGTGGTGTAAAAGAAAAAAACACTTAAGCAAAACAAGGTCAGGTCAAAGTGTCTGAATAATTTTTGGTTCCAAATTTTTATAAATTTTACTGGTAGTCCACTGTATGAAGAGTTTTGGGTATAATATGTCGCAGTTGAAAAAAAAAATATATATCCAAAATTACATCTTGTGTCTGAATAATTTTTGGTTTGACTGTAAGCCGTTTTGAAATAATGGCAAATGCTTGTTAATGAAAAGAAATGTTTAAAAACATCATAAACAGCATAAACATGTATTTTAGTTTCCCTCACTCCAGAACAAATCATGTGGGAAATGTGCTATACTAATAAACTCAGGCTCATGTGCTTCTCTCATTCAATATGAATCCATATTTGTGCTTTTTGTGCACATTTTATGTGCTTGGTGTGAATTGCATTATAAAAGTTGCTTTGGAATATAAGCATGTTTCATATGTTTTGTGTGTGTGTGTGTGTGTGTGTGTGTGTGTTGTGCTTGAGTTCACTGTGAATACTGTGTAAACATGACTGAAAGGGTCTGAATTCTTTTCATGTAAACATATACTCTCTCTCTCTATCTCTCTCTCTCTCTCTCTCTCTCTCTCTCTCGCTCTCTCTATCTCTCTCGTTCTCTCTCTCTCTCTCTCTCTCTCTCTCTCTCTCTCTCTTGCTCTCTCTATCTCTCTCGTTCTCTCTCTCTCTCTCGCTCTCTCTCTCTCTCTCTCTCTCTCTCTGCGCTAGAGAGGAATCTGTTCAGATTGTGCTTTGTTGCCTGTCACAAGCCTCTTTATTTATTGAATCAGAGCCCAGTGAAGAAGCAGAGGCTATCAGCTGATAAGACTGATTCACTTTGCTTATTAAGAAGACACATCGGACCAGGATGCAGACTCTAATTATTGAGTTTTATTAGCTCATTTTGCTGTGTTTCACAGAAGTAAGTAAATGATGTAGTAAGTGTTTCTCTCTCAATGCTGGATTCACTCATTCTACTAGACTAAATGATTTTTTCACCACATTTTGCATAAGCCAACAACCCCGGAAAGTGTGATCTCAGATATTTCTAGACCATGTAAAGCAACCAGCTACAGTTCAATTTGTTGTTTTGTATGGCATTTAGAAGTTTATCAAAATGATAGAATGATATGAAAAAAAAAGAAAAGAAAAAAAGAAATCAAATAATGCACACAGGCATGTGATCACCATTCAGTATGACTATACAACTACAATTCTTAAAAAAAAAAAAAAAAAAAAAAAAAACACATTAAAACAATTAATTAAATGTCCTTAAAACAATTAATTAAATGTGACCCTGGACCACAAAATAAGTGTCAATTTTTGGCATAAAAGAAAAATCAATAATTTTGACCCATACAATGTATTTTTGGCTATTGCTACAAATATACCCGTGCTATGACTGATTTGTGCTCCAGGGTCACAAATAAATACACAAAATATTAATTTGAGTCTGTGTTGTTTTAGTATCGAGGTACTTTTATAAATTTTATGAATAGTTTGAAATTGATTTTAAAATTTTCTGTTTTCATTTCATTTTTTTTTTCATTTTATCAATCTAGTTAAAGTATTAGTGATTTTATTTGTGTATATTTGTCATTTTTACTAGATTTAGTTTTTTAATATCTATTTATTTATTTTATTTCAGTTTTAGTTAATTTAGTACATCAAGTTAAAATTTATATATATATATATATATATATATGTGTGTGTGTGTGTGTGTGTGTGTGTGTGTGTGTGTGTGTGTGTGTGTGTGTGTGATCCTGGACCACAAAAACAGTCTTAAGTCGCTGGGGTATATTTATAGCAATAGACAAAAATACATTGTTTGGGTCAAAATTAGCGATTTTTCTTTTATGCCAAAAATCATTAGGATATTAAGTTAAGATCATGTTCCATGAAGATATGTTGTAAATTTCCTACTGTAAATATATCAAAACTTCATTTTTGATTAGTAATATGCATTGCTAATAACTTCATTTGGACAATTTTAAAGGGGATTTTCTCAATATTTTGCTTTTTTTGCACCCTCAGATTCCAGATTTTCAAATAGTTGTATCTCAGCCAAATATTGTCCTAGCCTAACAAACCATACATCAATGGAAAGCTTATTTATTAAGCTTTCAGATGATGCATAAAGCTCAATTTCGAAAAACTGACACTTAAGACTGGTTTTGTGGTCCATGGTCACATATAATTTAATTTCAGGTAACAAACTTTATATGGGTATAGTTTGGTTAACTATAATAACCCTGGTTTGAATTGAAATGAATGTGTTTGAAGAACAATTGTGCTGAGTGATATGAAAGTATGGTCAATGGCTGCTTACTGTGGTCAGATATTTTTATATAACTGACCGTTGTCGTTGTTTTAGAATAACTGAATGTATTGACAGTTCTTGTCTAGTCTTGACTGGTCTTGTCTCTGTCAGTGATATTGTCAGTGTCAAGTGGTTTTTCTGCTGTGTGTCTCCTGCTGCAGATCCCATCTTCCTCTGTCTTTCCGAACAGCAGCAGAATTCCAGTCCCGTAGTGTCGGGATTGCTGTGGTTTCCATGGAAATCCTCCCCTGCAGTAAAACAGGGGTTTCTCATCCTCTTGGGAGCAGTTGCTAGGCAGCGACGGCTGAACCGATGGGGACTCGTTACAGTTTGAGCTCATGGAAAGGTCAGAGGATGAGTGACGTTCACCATGGTCACAGAAAACTTCAGCTCCTCCAGAAGGCCAAGAACAAAAGCTGAACACAGGTGACACAAGCCTCTTGGCAAAGCCACAAAGCACCGAAAGATCTTTTTCTGTGAGGGATTGTGGGTCATTTCTTGACTTCTACTGCCTTGTAGAAATCTGTTGAGTTCTTTGAACTCAGGCTTCAGCTGCAAAGTCAATTCCGCACAGGACTGTAAGTGAATACATCAGTCTGTTTGTATTAATTTTTATGTATTTATTTTTATTTGTTTGTTTCCTTGAATAAAAATGGTAAATAAAGGCCTGTGGATTAAAAGCAGAAACTAACATCTGGAGCCAAGGCTTTAACTATGTCTTAAACAGTGAGGATGACAAAACTGAAGAAAGAAAGAAAGAAAGAAAGAAAGAAAGAAAGAAAGAAAGAAAAGAAAGAAAGAAAGAAAGAAAGAAAGAACATTAATGGAAAATAGCTCAAATTGATTTTTTAATTATGCATTCATTTCTTGTCACATTCATTTATTAATTAAAATGAGGTTTAAAGACACTTAATATACAGTAATATTATCGATTTGACTGCATTGACACCATCAGATGAGAACAAAACTTGAACTGAACTGAACTTGATAATGACACTATTGTCTTTTTCATAGCTTAATCAAGTTATGTGTCATAATTGAAAACTGTATGACACTGACACTGTTATTAAACTGAATTGAATCAATACTGAACTGACTTAAACTGAATAACAATACTGTTGTCTTCTGTAGAGATGCTTATAGCTCAACTGAACTTGTTTGATAATTGATGAGCTTTATTGAACTGAACTGACTTGAGCTGAATAATGACACTCTTTTCTTGTTAGAGCTGTTTTACAGCAGAATTTGGATATGTCTCATATGTGATGAAGTTTGCATCATCAAGTCTGTAATTTTTCTGTTTATTACTGTGAAGTTGCTTTGAAAAAAAATCTGTATTATATAAAGTGCTATTTAAATATAGGTGACTTGACATCATGAAATTAATCTTGAAAAAAATAGCCTACCTTTTCAATTCAAAGTGTCACAATGCCTTCTTTGATTTGATTGGCCATCTCAATAATTTTAACATTGGTGAAGGCTATTAGACTACTTTTTAGACTTTGTCATCCAGACAAGGCCAGGGCCTAGTTTTGTCTCTCTGTGTGTTTATTATTGTGTCTGATGTGAGCTGAACTCATAAAGGGCTTCATTTTATCCTTGTGTTTGTTGTCACACTCATTTTTTCACTTTCTCCTAGACACTCACTCTCTCACTCTCTCACTCTCTCTCTCTCACTCTCTCTCTCTCTCACTCTCTCTCTCTCTCTCTCTCTCTCTCTCTCTCTCTCTCTCACTCTCTCTCTCTCTCTCTCTCTCTCTCTCTCTCTCACTCTCACTCTCTCTCACTCTCTCTCACTCTCACTCTCTCTCTCTCTCTCTCTCTCTCTCTCTCTCTCTCTCACTCTCTCTCTCTCTCTCTCTCACTCTCTCTCTCTCTCTCTCTCACTCTCTCTCTCACTCTCTCACTCTCTCTCTCTCACTCTCTCTCTCTCTCTCTCTCTCTCTCTCTCTCTCTCTCGTGTGTCCGCATGCGTGGGCGTTTGCTGAGTGAATGGAGTGTGAATCGGAGTGAGACTGTGGAGTCCTTTCCCATTTCAAAGGTCTGTTTACTTAAGTGTAGTTTCTCTCACTGGTTTTGTTTAAGTTTTTTACTGTGTATGGTCACAAAGCACTGAAAATATTGTGGTGGGGGGTTGTGTAAGCTAGTGGCTGCCATAGCAAATGCGGAGACGGAGAGTTATGAGCAACTCACCCGACAGCATGGAATAAAAGTGCCGGTTGGAGTTGAGTGCTCGGTTGAAGAATGTGTGTTAGTGGTAGAAGAGGTGGTTGGTCACAGTAGTATTCGTTCGGTGTCTCGAATGAATGGTGCTGTGGTGTTATTCTTGGACAAAGTTGGAAAATTGAACACAATAGTTGAAAATGGGGTAATCCTCAATGGTAGTTTGATTAAGGTTTTCCCACTTGTGAATCCAGCGACAAAAGTGTTGCTTTCTAATGTGCGCCCATTTATTAGTGATGAAGTACTGAAACGCGAATTATCCCGATATGGACAGTTGGTTTCTGCGATTAAGAGAATCCCCCTAGGCTGCAAATCTCCATTGTTGAAGCATTTTGTGCAGACAAGTGCATATGATTTTGAGGAGTGATATTGATGAACTGAATATTACTTTTAAATTAAAAGTTGATAGTTTTGATTATCTAATTTTTGCAACAACTGAGAGTATGAAATGTTTTGGATGCGGGAAGATGGGGTACGCGCTTGTCCTGAAAGAAACGTGTCAAAGGTTACAGATGTTGAAAGTGGGTCTATTGAAGGTCAGGGTGTGGAAAAAGAAAGCAAAGTTGGTGAGGTTTTGGATTTGAGTGTGGACAAAGAAGATCCAGGAAGTAGAATAAAGAGTAGTGAGAAACGAATTGATGATGAGACAATGGATATTGCTTTTGATGAGATGGAGGGTGAAATACTCAAAGAGGATGAAGAGGTATTTAAAGTGCCGGCAGTGAAGACGAAATCGAATCTTTGTGAGACGGAAACTACATCAAAAAAAAAGGCACAGGATGAGACGGTTACTAAAAGTTCTGAGGAAGTTTCGAATGTAAGTGACGTGTCTGGCTCAGAAAGTGAGCGAGATTGTTCTGAAGTGGAAGTTGAGGAAAATATGAGAAAAGATTATAGTGGTTACAGTTTGGAAAGAATGAAACTGCAGCGTTCCTGCAGCGTACAAAAGGAATGAGGAATGTGGAGGATATAGATATTTTTCCTGATCTTTCGCTATTCATTGACTCAGCAAAAATTCTTATGAAACAGAAAGGTGAAATACGTTTGTCAAATCCTGAGGTGTATTGTCTAAAAAAGATTGTTCAAAAAAGTGCGTCTTCAGACAATGCACAATGATATGTCACAAGAATAATGGAGTAATATGGACTTGGTTCTTTGTGCTCTTTTCATCCCTCATAATGAGTAATTTTAAAATATCTTCCCTGAATGTAAATGGGGCGAGGGATATAAGCGAAAGAGCGCTATAGTTTATGAGTTAATGAAACTAAAAAATATAGATGTTATGTTTTTGCAAGAGACTCACAGCACAAAGGAAAATGAAGTTGAATGGATGAAGGAGTGGGAAGGAAAGATTGTTTTGAGTCATAAGACTGCTCTTAGTGCTGGGGTGGCTGTTTTGTTCTCAAAGACCTGCCTACCAATATCTTATGATGTTATTGAAGTAGTACAAGGCCGTTTAATTAAGATAATAGCAAAGTTTGAAAATGTTACTATGGAATTGATAAATGTCTATGCTCCTGTAAAGTCAATGGAAAGAATGTTGTTTCTTGACATTTTATGTGGTAGTCTGAAACAATGTAATATGGAAAGTTTTCTAGTACTGGGTGGGGATTTTAACTGTACAAGTAATGATTTAGATAGAAATCACATTGAACCTCATATGGCATCAAAAAACAAATTACTAAATATGATTAAAACTTTGCAACTTTGTGATGTGTGGAGGAATTTTCATTGTAACGAAAGGCAATATACATGGGCTCGTGTGAAAGAAAATTGCATCTCTTTAGCAAAATTGGATCTGTTTTATTGTTTTAAATATCAGAAACAATATTTTAAGTCTTGTATTTGTCCTGTTGGTTTCTCTGATCACTCAATGGTAGTAGCATGTGTTTTTATTAATTCTGTTCAAATTAAGAGTGCCTATTGGCATTTTAATAGTGCTTTACTTGAAGATGCTCATTTTTGTAAATGTTTTTCTTTCTTTTGGTTGGGGTGGAAATCTAAAAAGTCTTCTTTTACATCAATACAACAGTGGTGGGATATTGGAAAGAGATAAAAAACTGGAGACCAGTTTCTTTATTATGCACTGATTATAAGATGTTATCAAAAGCTTTGGCAAACAGACTGAAGGAGGTAACTGGACAGGTTATACATTTAGATCAATCTTATTGTGTACCTAATAGCTCAATAGTGGATAATATATCCTTGATTCGGGATGTTTTGGAAGTCTCAAGACTGTTTGGAAAAAAATGTGGTCTAATTTCCCTAGATCAAGAGAAGGCATTTGATTGGGTGGATCATCAGTTTTTATGGTATATGTTTGAAACTTTTGGTTTTCCACCTGCTTTCATTGCCTTGATTAATGAGGATATCGAAAGTGTACTGAAAGTTAATGGTGGTTTGAGTGGCCCTTTTAAAATACAAAGGGGGATTAGACAAGGATGCGCCTTGTCAGGTATGCTTTACTCAAAGCAATAGAACCCATGCTAAATAAAATTAGGACTCGTTTAGATGGTTTTAGATATGAGAGTACTTTTCCACCTATAAAACTATCAGCTTATGCAGATGATGTATTGGTTTTAACCAGTGGACAGGATGATATTGATAAACTGGTTGATATTGTTAATACTTATGCAAAAATTTCATCTGCAAATGTAAATTGGGCCAAAAGTTCAGCATACAGTGTTGGAAAATGGAATGAAGGAGAACTGGTTTTACCAGGTGAAATGGTTTGGTCACAAAGAGGTCTTAAATATCTTGGAGTTTTTTTGTGTGATGAAATAATAATGCAAAGAAACTAGGAAAATGTTCTTGGAAAATGTAGAAGGAAGAATAGGAAGGTGGAAATGGATTTTACCCAAAATGTCCTTTAGGGGGAGAGCATTGATTATTAATAATGTATTAGCCTCCTCATTATGGCACAGATTATCAGTTTTAGAGCCTCCGGTAGGAATTCTTGGAAAAATACAGGTCAAGATGATAAATTTCTTGACCTGGATAGATTACGTTGGTTAACACGAAATGTTCTTTATCTTCCAAAGGAAGAAGGTGGACAAGGGGTTGTTGATCTTATAAGTAGGAAAGTAGCATTTAGGCTACAGTTTGTTCAAAAGTTTTTATATAGTCCAAATATATCATGGTTTGGAACAGCCTGCTGCCTTTTAAGTAAGGTTGAAGGATGGGGTTTTAGAAGAAACATCTTTTGGAGAGACTGTAAGAGTTTTCATTTGAAGTCTATTTCTACCTTTTATGAGTGTAAGAAGAGCATGGTGTATGGTACAGGTTAAAAGATCAATGTCATCAATGCAAACGTTAACAAAAGCCAAAGTTGTTCAAATGAAAGACTTAATAGAAGTGGCTGGTATCGCGTTG
The DNA here is from genome assembly GCA_039654775.1 of Spinibarbus caldwelli. Classification (NCBI taxonomy): domain Eukaryota; kingdom Metazoa; phylum Chordata; class Actinopteri; order Cypriniformes; family Cyprinidae; genus Spinibarbus; species Spinibarbus caldwelli. The sequence goes on from CM077244.1 coordinate 31,538,319, forward strand.
GACAACGCTGATGCACTTGCGCAGAGATTTGAAATTAAATCAACAAGGACAGTCCATCTTTTGTTAAAGAAGTGGTGAGAAAATTTGAATGAAGAAGATTGGAACTTTTTGTCAAGTCAAGCGCTTCCTGATAAAACGGATATTTTTCCCTGTATGGTGATCTCTAAAAGTGTAATTGAAAATGTTTTAATGACCTCAGAGAATTTGAGAGACATAATTTTTGATGCAATGGGTGGAAAGAGTTTATATAAAGTTTGTGTGAAGGCGATAAATAAAGAGAAACTAAAACGAATAGATACACCATGGAGAGACCATTTAAGTGCTGATATTGAAGTCAACCTTTTTGGGGCTCTTGTTACAAACCACCATTGACTAAAAATGTGGGTGATCTTCAATGGCGAATTTTACATGGGATTGTTGCTGTAAATGCTTTTATCTCAGTGTTGAATCCAAATGTGCTAGATGCTGTCCTTTTTGTGATCAAAGAGAAACCATATTTCATTGTTTTATGAATTGTGAGAGATTAAGACCTTTGTTTGTTTTATTGGAGATTGTATTTGCTAATGTTAATGAAATGTTTACGGTCCGTGTACGTTGCGTTCATTCGTTTTTTGATTTAAAATTGAAAAAAGAAACATGAGAAAACGGCACAATTTTCGTTTTTCGTTTTTTCAGAAAAATGAAAAAACAAGAAATCGCCTTGATTTGCAGTTTTTACATTCAGGGGTAGAAAATGGATAAACAGCTTGAATGTTTGATTTCCACGTGTGGGAGGGAATTAAACGCCCCTTTTCACTGATTGGTCAAGCAAGGATCAAAAGGTGCCGTCATCATGTAGTCTTCAGTTTTGTGCATCAGAATAAAAGTGTTTATTGCAACTCCTGCATTCATCTCCCTCTCATCAAACAACCAGACTAACAAATGGCTTGACACAAACCATACTGGGGCAGCGCCTAGACAGGGCTTACTTCTGTGTAGGCATTGATTCTCTATGGCAAATATTAGGTGCTTATTGCAGAAATATGTATGTACCTCTTATCTGCAGACATGTTACCCTTTTAGTCTATTTCTTTGGGGCACCGCACATTTTATTTAGCTGTCCAGTTATCAAAATCTGTTTGACAAAGCTGCGTGACATTTACATTATAGTGAAGTGCAGACCAGTATCGATTTTAGTGTGAAAATAAAGCTATCTTACCGTTTTGATTATTATTTCGAGTTTTTTCCATAGAGAAGTTTATATGATACTGTTAATATCTGACGGCACATTACACATGTATATAAGACATGCTATTTTTATAGAAAAGGGCATTTTTCTAACTTTATAAAATATGTCTGTCACCTATTTTATATAATATTAATTAATATTAAATTCCTTAATTTAGTCAATATTTGAAAAATATGACATTATAGGTGTTACCAATTAAATCAGTACCAGCCAAAGCCATCACTGTGGTACAGAAGCTGCATCTTAAGTTAATGTATTTACACAATTAATGATGCTCAGACAGCAGTAAATGCATTAACACAGCAACTGCATTATGGAATGAGATTAATGTTTTAATCAAAAACATTTTGAATAGCCTACAGAAATATGAAATGAGTGACAAAATGAAACAATTGGATACTTGAATTATGAAGGTTACATCACCAGTAGGTGGCGGCAAGTCATTGTGTTGATGAATGAGTCATAGAGTCATCAATTCAACCGATTCGTTCAAAATGCTGATTTGTTCAGGTGCAAAGTAAATGGGTCATTGAACCACTCACTCAAACGATTCATTCAAGACTCGGATTCATTCAAGAATGAAACGCCTGTGTTTTAAGTCAAATAAAACAGACTGTTTTATGTCTAAAATTAAATCAATTTATACTCATTATTAATGAAATAGTACTGTCTAAAATAAAAGTTATGACTGCTGGATATACTAAAATCAATACTGCTCTGATAATGTAAATGCATTCGTGTTGTCCAGTGCGTCACAAAGCTTTGTCAAACAGATTTTGATAACTGGACAGCTAAATAAAATGTGCGGTGCACCAAAGAAATAGACTAAACGGGTAATGTGGCTGCAGATCCGAGGTACATACATATTTCTGCAATAAGCACCTAATAATTGCCACAGAGAATCTATGCTACACAGAAGTGAATCCCGTTCATTTGTTAGTCTGTTGTTTGATGAGAGAGAGACGAAATGCAGGAGTTGCAATAAACGCTTTAACAGCGGAGGACACTTATTCTGTTACACAGTACTGAATGACATGATGACGGCACAGTTTCGTTTTTGCTTGACCAATCAGTTAAAAGGGGCGTTTAATTCCCTCCCACACGTGGAAATCAAACATTCAAGCTGTTTATCCATTTTCTACCCCTGAATGTAAAAACGGCAAATCAGGGCGATTTCTTGTTTTTAATTTTTTTGAAAAACGAAAAAAAATTGTGCCATTTTCTCATGTTTCTTTTTTCAATTTTAAACCAAAAAACGAATGAACGCAACGTACACGGACCGTTTACAATGATTGTGTTTATTTTTGGTTTTAAATATTGCAAAAAGAAAAAGAGAAAGGACAGTTGTTAAATTTTATTTTGGGTCAAGCCAAAATGGCAGTTCATATTAGTAGGAAATATAATTTGCTTATGGCAGTGGTAAAAATGTTGAATTGTTGTTTAAGGGACTCATAAAAGCTAGAATAAAACATGATTTTATTTTCTACTCTCATATGAAGAAATTGGAAAAGTTTTGAAGAGGTTTGGAGTTGTAGAAATGTTTTGTGTTGATTGAAAATGATACATTGCAATTGTTGAAGAATTTGAATAATTCTATGTGTTTTTTTTATTTGTGGGTTTTATACCTGAAGTTGTGTAGTTAATAAATATGTGGTCAAAAATAAAAATCTCTCTCTCTCTCTTTTACATGTGAACACTGTTAGCCATGCTTATATTCCTCCACTCACATAATCTGTGTGTAATAATTCTCTCTCGTTTAGCACATGTGCTGTGACACACAAAAGTGTCATTTCTATTCACACCGAGGCATGTGCCTTCTCAATTTGAGCCAAATTGATTTTAAATGCTTAAATATGTATTCTTTTTTTCTTTTCTCATGTCTAAATCTGGTCTGCCCAGGGGTGTGTCACATTTCACAGATCATTTTTTGGGCCTGAAACTGTGAGATCTTTGCTAATCCCTTAAAAACCGTAATCACTCAAACAGAAGCTGATGACGAGGAGGAAATCCTTTCTGACACTTCCTGTCTGCAAACACACGGAAGCAGAGGAAAGCATTGAACACAATGGCTGCTGCTAATAGTTCCTGTTTCACTATTTTTGATTCTCTTGATATGTGTCTGTGACAGAAATATCTCTGGAGAGGAGTTTGTGACAGACTCCCAGTTGATCAGTCAGTCACTGGTTGTTGTGTTGTGATGTATTTATGTAGATCTCCAGGAAATACCTTGTTTTTTTTTGTTTTTTGCACACTGAGGCTCACTCTCTTCAAACTCTCGTCAAACAGAAAGTAAAGGAATTTCATTGTCAGATGCGAGCATTATTTTCAACTTTCCATTGTAATTGGATTTTTGGATGTGGAGGTTGCACTTCCCTTTTGAAAAAAACAGCATATGCTGGTTAGGTATGTTTTGAAGCATGGCTGCTGGTTTAAGCTGGTCATGTGCTGGTCCTAAGCTGGTCCTAAGCAACTAGCTCCTGCTCAGGACAAGCTTAGTACTAGCACATGACCAGCTTAAACCAGCTCATGACCAGCTAAGGACCAGCTTAAACCAGCAGCCATGCTTCAAAACATACCTAACCAGCATATGCTGAATTTTTCAACAGGGTTAAATATAAAACACGTATAAAGGCAGATGAATGTGGTCTTTCAGGGGTTGCTTTAAGTGGAATAATTGATTGCAGAAGTCTAGAGTTTTCACCAGAAGGTCCAGTGGTAGCATTTTGATTATTTATTTGTTTGTTTGTGAAACATATGTATGGGTAAATTGTTCATAATAAGATCCCTAACATGCATTTAGAAAACAGGTAGGGTGACTTTTAATTTCATGCTGACTTGAAAACTGCCTCTTAAGACAGCTTGCTTGTGTTGTTCCTCATTTGCTGTATTTGCTTTGGATAAAAGCATCTACTGATTGAATAAATGTAATCAGTCGACACCAATAGCTTCATGGGCTCAGTGGAAGAGCATTGGGAAGAGCATTGCGTTAGCAGCGCAAAAGGTCGTGGGTTCAATTCCCAGGAAACACACATACTGATAAAAAATGTGTAGCCTGAATGCACTGTAAGTCGCTTTGGATAAAAGCATCTGCTAAATGCATAATGTAAATATATATAGCGCCGTTATGCTTCGGGTGTCCCGAGTTTGAATCCTGGCTCACAGACCTTTCACGATCTGTTCCCCTCTCTCCCACCTTTTTCCTGTAAAATACTGTCCTATCCTAATAAAAAAAAACCCGCAAAAATAAAATCTTTTAAAAAAAGAATAAATGTAATTGTTAATACACTTCATACACAGTAATACGATCAGCATTGTGTAAATATTTGCTTTAATGAGACCTTGGAATTGTTTCACATTGTATCTTCATATCAGCTAGATGCACAAAAAAAATAAAATGTGTACACATAATGTGTAAACCTAGACTGAGCTGCTCACACATGCACACACTCTTAAAAATCCTGAATGAACGCTAATTGATTGCTAATGGAATTTCTGTCATCTTTGGAAGAAATCTTAAAGGGCTAAAATATGAATCTTCTAAGAATCAAATAAAATCCAATTGGATAAACTAACATTCTGACAAAATAAAGATAGGACTTTCTAAAGATCGAGTATGATCTTGTTAATGTTTGCTCACACTTGGATTGTTTCCACATTTTGATAGAAATTCCATTAGTTTTCCTTTAGGCTTTTTGACAAGAAGAATCAGATCCACATATGAGCCCGACAGAATAGCTGTCCATAGTCCCAGCATGATCTCCGTAGCCAAATATACTGGCATTGCCAGCATCCCATAATTACCCATTACCACACATGGTGGTGTCTGGCAGTTTGGGCCACAAATGCACATTTTCAGATTGCATTCAAAGATTATGCCATTATGCCAAAAATTATGGATTACATAATCTGCATGTTTTTATGAATCAGTCTAATGTTTCAGTGGTTGTACTTTTGGTCCTAAAGGAGAAAAGATCTACAAATGGAGGACCACTATCCTGGCTCCTCCAGGTTCAGTGTATGTCCAGGTCATCGCTTTCACACCAGACTCAAACCACCCAAGGTCAGAGCTCGCTATCTGACTCTAATTACAGCTGTCATTGTTAGAGTCGGAGTCCTTATAATCTGTATTTTTCTTTAGAGTGCAAGTTTTTTTAATGAAATCTCTCAGTGAAAGCATGCAGCTATTGGGTGCCATGAAAGTATCATATAAGTAATATGATGCAATATAAAAGGCACAGACTGGGAGAAACTGACATTTGAGTCATTATTCACACAAACTCTTACCTTGCATGAGTCACTGTATAAAGAAAGTCAGAGCTAAGGGTGAGTAAATGATGACACAATGTTTATTTATTTTTGGGTGAACTATGTCTTTAAGTTATTTAATTGATTTTTTTTTTTTTTTTTTTTTTTGTCTTTCTGTATATAGATCTTGAACGTAATTTTAATCTTGAACGTCAACATTACATGAAAATAAACCTTGTATGTTGTGTGTGGGTGATTTATACTGAAAAAGGAAATGCTTTATTAAAAACTGAATTACACTATTTTTAAGAATTTCTGCGAATTTCTCTCCATTGCTGTTGTTCTTGATTATACAGCTGCATTAGATTTTGGACTTAAAATCCATTATAATTCTGCACCATGTTTCTACCTTAATTCATATTCAGGAATTAAAGATGGAATTAAAAAGGCATTTTCAGTGAAGTTCTGAATGCTTTCTGGAAACTGCTTGATTGTGTGTGAAAGATATCATTCAACACATAAGAAATGCCTCTTTATGTAAGCTGGAAGCCCATAGTTTCTTCTGCTATTCTCCCTGCTGAACTATTTCTGAAATCTCTGAAGACAAAAATAGATGTGTCTTGTTATAAGCATGACAGCCAGTTAAACTACTTAAGAGATTGTTTCTCAAGAAACCTGGTTTTAGTATCCAGAAAAAAGACACATTAATTTAGACATTATAGACTTCATATACTGATAATGGTCCAAAAGAGAGCTTGAACTAATTCACCTGGACAGAAAGATGGGCCGTCACCTCCATCAGCGCAGAGTTCACTTTCACTCTACTCACCGCTGGTTAATTGTTATCATCTTGTGTGGTCGTAAAAAACTCATTCCAGAGAGCATGCGAGAAGAGTGAGGGGGAGATGTGTGATTTAACGAGAGATAATGAACAGATAATGAAGAGACGATGACACGACACAGAAAGTGTTGTGAGTGACCCTCAGGGCTGATTCTACAAAACTTAAAGATGTTTTGCTTCACCAAACATACGGAAATGTTCAGAATCTATATGCTCGCTCAGTAAATGGGCAGAAAATTCCTGTGATTTTATCACTAAACGTGCAATTTACATTGACATTAGTGCAATTACTGCATATCCAAAGCAATTTAGACAATTAAAACTATACATTTTAACAATTTATGAGCACTCTTAAAAATAAAGGTGCCTAAAAGGTTCTTCACAGCGATGCCATAGAAGAACCGTTTTTGGTTCTACAATGAACCATTCAGTCAAAGGTTCTTTAAAGAACCATCTCTTTCTTACCTTTAGATAATCTGTAGAGCCTTCTTTCACCACAAAGAGCCTTTTGTGAAATAGAAAGGTTTTTCAGATGTTAAAGGTTCTTTATGGAACCATTTAGACAAAAAAAAGGTTCTTCTATGGCATCGTGAAGCACCTTTATTTGTGTACTAACCCATATATATATATATATATATATATATTTTTTTTTTTTTTTTAATGCCATGCTCTACCAGCTGAACTTTAGGATTACTACGCAAATTCATTATGTGACATCCTCCTTTTGCTAGAACATTAATTTTGGATTTTTTTGAGCCCTATGAAACATCCTGTGATATTTTTATCTCTGAAAAAATTCAGTTGTCTGTGAAACAAACCCTGCACTAGATGATATAGTATCCGACCAGTCAAAATCCAGGATGAGATGTATGTATTTCTATGTAGAAAAGCATTTAATTGGTTGAAATTAAGGGTGTATTCACACCTGTCTTGTTTGGTTCGATTGAATCGAACTCAAGTTCGTTTCCCCCCTTGGTGCGGATCTTTTGGGCAGGTGTGAATACAACAGTTGCACTCAGGTGCGGACCAAACAACCGTACCGAGACCCAGCTGAAGAGTTGGTCTCAGTCTGCTTCCAAACAAACTGTGGTACAGTTGAATGGATGAACAATGAATTAATGACATTAAGCACACATGTTTGTTTATAATTTCTGGTTCACTTGCAAAAAGCGAACCGCACCAAACCAAAAAAATAAAAAATCAACATTGTATTTGGTCCAGACCAGAGCATGTGAGCGGAGTGGGGAGCGGAGCGGTCATACAGGTGCATCTCAATAAATTAGAATGTCGTGGAAATGTTCATTTATTTCAGTAATTCAACTCAAATTGTGAAATTCATGTATTAAATAAATTCAATGCACACAGACTGAAGTAGTTTAAATCTTTGGTTCTTTTAATTGTGATGATTTTGGCTCACATTTAACAAAAACCCACCAATTCACTATCTCAACAAATTAGAATATGGTGAAATGCCAATCAGCTAATCAACTCAAAACACCTGCAAAGGTTTTCTGAGCCTTCAAAATGGTCTCTCAGTTTGGTTCACTAGGCTACACAATCATGGAGAAGACTGCTGATCTGACAGTTGTCCAGAAGACAATCATTGACACCCTTCACAAGGAGGGTAAGCCACAAACATTCATTGCCAAAGAAGCTGGCTGTTCACAGAGTGCTGTATCCAAGCATGTTAACAGAAAGTTGAGTGGAAGGAAAAAGTGTGGAAGAAAAAGATGCACAACCAACCCGAGAGAACCGCAGTCTTATGAGGATTGTCAATCAAAAATCGATTCAAGAATTTGGGTGAACTTCACAAGGAATGGACTGAGGCTGGGGTCAAGGCATCAAGTGCCACCACACACAGACATGTCAAGGAATTTGGCTACAGTTGTTATATTCCTCTTGTTAAGCCACTCCTGAACCACAGACAACGTCAGAGGCGTCTTACCTGGGCTAAGGAGAAGAAGAACTGGACTGTTGCCCAGTGGTCCAAAGTCCTCTTTTCAGATGAGAGCAAGTTTTGTATTTCATTTGGAAACCAAGGTCCTAGAGTCTGGAGGAAGGGTGGAGAAGCTCATTGCCCAAGTTGCTTGAAGTCCAGTGTTAAGTTTCCACAGTCTGTGATGATTTGGGGTGCAATGTCATCTGCTGGTGTTGTTCCATTGTGTTTTTTGAAAACCAAAGTCACTGCACCCGTTTACCAAGAAATTTTGGAGCACTTCATGCTTCCTTCTGCTGACCAGCTTTTTAAAGCTGCTGATTCATTTTCCAGCAGGATTTGGCACCTGCCCACACTGCCAAAAACACCAAAAGTTGGTTAAATGACCATGGTGTTGGTGTGCTTGACTGGCCAGCAAACTCACCGGACCTGAACCCCATAGAGAATCTATGGGATATTGTCAAGAGGAAAATGAGAAACAAGAGACCAAAAAATGCAGATGAGCTGGAGGCCACTGTCAAAGAAACCTGGGCTTCCATACCACCTCAGCAGTGCCACAAACTGATCACCTCCATGCCACGCCGAATTGAGTATTAAGTACATATACAGTAAATGAACATACTTTCCAGAAGGCCAATAATTCACTAAAAATGTTTTTTTTTTTTTTTTTTTTAATTGGTCTTATGAAGTATTTTAATTTGTTGAGATAGTGAATTGGTAGGTTTTTGTTAAATGTGAGCCAAAATCATCACAATTAAAAGAACCAAAGACTTAAACTACTTCAGTCTGTGTGCATTGAATTTATTTAATACACGAGTTTGATAATTTGAGTTGAATTACTGAAAGAAATGAACTTTTCCACGAGATTCTAATTTATTGAGATGCACCTGTATTTCCTTCAGAGCAGAGAGCGCCTTTCTGAAGATTCCGCTCCGCTCGCTCAACCCAAAATGTCCTTTGGTAATTTGCTAGTTCGAGGATCTGTGGAATAGGCTAAGCAATAGTTTGTCAATAATGTTTCTAAAATAAGGTACGTTCTTCTAAAATCCGGTAAAGATTGACAGACGTTTTAATAGGCTGCATTTCCCCGCAGTTTTGTTCTATTTTAATTTTAGAAAGTGTTTCTTTTATTAACGCCACTAAATAATTATTTAAGTGCATTTCATCTTGTGTGTGGGCCTGATAAGCAAGGTGTATTTTGTGAAATTCTGCATTTCATCGTGTGCGTGTTTTAAATATTCTGTTGTACAATAACTGAAGCTATGTTTTCATGGAAATAAAGTAGGACTAATGAAAATCAAATATAATTTTTCAGTTATCGAATTTTTTTAGGAAGGTTTGTCAAGTGGCTTCAAAAACAAGACATTTTTAAATTAAATTTAATTTTAATACATTTACATTAATGAAATTAATTTTAAAAAGTACAAGAAACATAACTGTTACTTATCGGACTACTGCTTTGAGACATTTATTCAAGAATTTCATTATAAACGGGGAAAAAAAATACAATTCGGCCTGCCGGAGAAATTTTATGTTGGCGCAGGATTTGGTTTACCGGTGAGCATGAGCGGAACATTAGCGGAGCGTTTGCTTTGGCCGTGAGCGACTGAGCGGAGTGCACGGCCCCAGAGCGGAATATTGAGCTGAGCGTCACGCCGCTCCGCTTCGCTCATATGCTCTGGTCCGGACCAAAGCAAGTGAACTAGTGGACTTTCCTGTTGTGAATACACCCTAATAGTTAAAATGGCATCAACCCAAAGATGTAGCATAATGATTCAAGACAAGAAGGACACACTTGTGTCATGAGTTTGGGCTCCTTGCTGGACTTTTAGTTTGTCATCCATTTAATTCCTGTTTCCTGTGATTCCTTCATTGCAGGTTGATTGTTCTCACCTGTGTCTTGTTTCCCTCATTAGTGTCTGTGTATTTAAGCCCTTGTGTTCCCACTTCCCAATGATTTTTGTCAGTTCTTGTCCATCTGTGGTGCATTTTGTTGGTTTATTCAGTTCTGATCCCTGGTTTTTGTGCTTTGTTTGTTTTGCTATTATATTAGTTAAATGTTTTACTGCATTTAGATCAGATACGGTTTTGAGGACAAGGCTCACCACAGTCTATGCTTCAATTTTTAAAATGAATGGTTTTCGTAGTGTTATCTTGAGCAGACTTCTGGATTTTCTCACCACTCCATTAATGCAATATTTATGTTCATATCAACTCTGGTGTGTCGGGTGACGTTTCGCACGAGAATCTACCACTGCAACATCAACAGTGAGGGTGTGATCTGTCTGGACATCCCGAAGGACAACTGGAGCCCGGCGCTCACCATCTCCAAAGTGCTGCTGTCCATCTGCTCTCTCCTCACAGACTGTAACCCTGGTAAGATGCTGGTCTGACTGAGCCAGTCGAGGGCTGGAGCTCCAGTGTTGGTCAGTATGCTGGAGCTCCACCTGTTTTACTGAGACAACAGCAGACCAATTACAGGTGTGGGCATCGATACAGTCGCTTCATGCTCATGTATGAAACTGCACACATCTTTCTGTTCGTCTCATGTCTGAGGTGCTGTGTGGTTCTGAATAAATGTTGCGCTTTATTTAGGAAATAAAGGTATGGCTTTTAAACAACACATACACATAAAAATAAAGGTGCTTCACAATGCCATAGAATAATCTTTTTGTCTAAATGTTCCATAAAGAACCTTCAACATCTGATGAACCTTTGTTTCACAAAAGGTTCTTTGTGGTGAAATAAGGTTCTTCAGATTATAAAAAGGTAAGAAAGAGATGGTTCTTTACAGAACCTTTGACTGAATGGTTCTTTGTGGAACCAAAAATGGTTCTTATGGTCACTATTATTTGTATAGCGCTGTTAACAATGCAAATTGTGTCAAAGCAGCTTTACATAAGTTTGATGTAAAACTGGGTTGCTTTATATCAGCTTTACAGTATTTAGACGGGGAAATAGTGTGTCGAAATAGTGTCGTTCTCAGAAATAGTGTCAGCAGTTTAAATATAGGCTGCAGGAGAGTCAGATTTTTCAAAGGACTCATCTGGTTCCTGTGGTCTTGTCCCCGATGGCCATCTAGGAGATCTAGGGCCATCTAGGGTCTTCACTGGGGATCAGTCTCTGGGGCTCATCTAGTCGTCCTGGTCTCCGCTGACGTTCAGGACTGTAGAGGTCATCTCTAGGTGCTGATCCACCATCTGATCTGGATACGGACTGGATCCGGTTGGCTGCAGTGACCATCTGATCTGGATACAGTCTGGATCTGGGTGGCTACAGTGACCTCGGAATAAGAAAGAAACAGACTAATTTTAGCATAGATGCCATTCTTCTAACGATGTAACAAGTACATTGGGTGTTTTTGGGAAGTGTTCCCGGGTTCTGGTTGACCTAATTAATGCAACCTAACAATCCTTTAACGGATTTGAATTATAGAAATGCAGTAGTGTATTATGTGTAAGTCAGGTTAAAGAGATGGGTCTTTAATCTAGATTTAAACTTACAGAGTGTGTCTGGTTCCCAAACAGTGTTAGGTAGATTGTTCCAGAGTTTGGGCGCTAAGGAAAACGATCTCCCGCCCGCAGTTGTTTTTGATATTCTATGTATTATCAAATGGCCATAGTTTTGAGATCACAACGGACGTGAAGGACTGTAATGTGATAAGAGCTATACTGAGGTGCCAAACCATTCAGGGCCTTATAGGTAAAGATCTCTGCGAGATCTTAAAATGTATACGATGTTTAATAGGGAGCCAGTGCAGTGTTGATAGAACCAGGCTAATGTGATCATACTTCCTGGTTCTAGTAAGAACTCTAGCTGCTGCATTTTGAACCAGCTGGAGTTTGTTTATTAAACGCGCAGAGCAACCACCCAATAAAGCATTACAATAATCTATCCCCGAGGTTATGAACGCATGAATTAATGTTTTTGCATTTGACATTGAGAGCATAGGTCATAATTTAGATATATTTTTAAGATGAAAAAAATGCAGTTTTACAAATGCTAGAAACATGTTTTTCGAAGGAAAGAATGCTATCAAAAAGTATGCCTAGGTTCCTAACTGATGACGAAGAATTTACAGAGCAGCCATCAAGTATTAGACAGTAATCTAGGTTATTACATGCAAATGTTTTTGGTCCAATAATTAACGCCTCTGTTTATTCAGAATTTAGCAGTAAGAAATTGCTAGTCATCCAGTTTTTGATATCAACTATACATTCCGTTAGTTTTGCAAATTGGTATGTTTCATCGGGTCGCGAAGAAATATAGAGCTGAGTATCATCAGCATAACAGTGAAAGCTAACACCATGTTTCCTAATGATATCTCCCAAGGGTAACATGTAAAGCATGAAAAGAAAGGGGCCTAGTACTGAGCCTTGAGGTACTCCATACTGCACTTGTGATTGGTATGATACCTCTTCATTTACAGCCACGAATTGATGGTGGTCAGATAAGTACGATTTGAACCATGCCAGTGCACTTCCTCTAATGCCAACATAATTTTCTAGACTATTTAAAAGCATGTTGTGGTCGACAGTGTCAAACACGGCGCTAAGATGCAGTAGCACTAATAGAGAGATACAACCATGATCCGATGATAAGAGCAGGTCGTTTGTATCTCTAATGAGAGCAGTCTCAGTACTATGATATGATCTAAAACCTGACTGGAAATCCTCACATATAGCATTTTTCTCTAAGAAGGAACATAGTTGTGAGGATACTACCTTTTCTAATATCTTTGACAGAAAAGGGAGATTTGAGATTGGTCTGTAAATTCTTTGGGGTCAAGTTGTTTTTTTTTTTTTTTTGTTTTTTTAATGAGAGGCTTAATAACAGCCAGTTTGAAGGTTTTTGGGACATATCCTAGTGACAATGATGAGTTAATAATATTCACAAGGGCATCTATTACTTCTGGAAGCACCTCTTTTAGGAGCTTAGATGGAACGAGGTCTAACATACAGGTCGTTGGTTTAGATGATTTAACAAGTTTATACAATTCTTCTTTTCCAATAGAAGAGAATGAGTGGAATTGTTCCTCAGGGGATCTATAGCGTACTATCTGATGTGATACTGAGGCTGACAGCTGCATGGTTACAATAGTATCAATAGTTTAGCCACTGTATTGAATAAATACTTGGGGCTGGGTTTTTCTTCTAAAAGAGATGTAAAGTAAGCAGATCTAGCAGTTTTTAATGCTTTCCTGTAGGAGAGAGTATTTTCCCGCCAAGCAATACAAAATACCTCTAATTTTGTTTTTCTCCAGCTGCGCTCCATTTTCCTGGCTGCTCTCTTTAGGGCCCAAGTGTGCTCATTATACCACAGTGTTGGACTCTTTTCCTTAAATCTTCCTTAAGCGTAAAGGAGCAACCATATCTAAAGTGCTAGAAAAGAGAGAGTCCATAGTTTCTGTTACATCAAGTTGTTCTGAGCTATTGGATATGCTGAGGAACTGAGATAAGTCAGGAAGATTATTTATAAAGTAGTCTTTTGTGGTCAAGGTGATGGTTCTACCATATTTGTAACAAGGAGTTGGCTTTACAGCTATAAACGAAAATAGATAATGATCTGAGCTATCATCGCTCTGCTGCAAAATTTAAACGCCACAGTATTAAATATAGAGTATGATTTCGACAATGAGTAGGTCCTGACACGTGTTGTTTAACACCAGTAAAGTTTAGAATGTCTATAAATGCTGATCCCAACTAATCTTTTTCATTATCAACATGGATATTAAAATCACCAACAATTAGGACTTTATCTACAGCCAGCACTAACTCAGATAGAAAATCAGCAAAATCTTTAAAGTCTGTATGGTACCCTGGTGGTCTGTATACAGTAGCCAGTACAAACATCAAAGGGGATTTATCATTAACACTTGTTTCTTTGGATAAAGTTATATGAAGCACCATTACTTCAAACGAATTATACTTCAAACCCGACCTCTGAGAAATACTGAAAATATTGCTATAAATTGTAGCAACACCTCCCTCTTTGCCTTTTGGATGCGGCTCATGTTTGTAACCGTAATCTTGGGGGGTAGACTTGTTTAAAGTAATGTAATCATCTGGTTTTAGCCAGGTTTCTGTCAAACAAAGCACATCTAGTTTATGGTCAGTGATCATATCATTGACAAAAAGCGCTTTTGAGGAAAGGGATCTAATATTCAATAAGCCAAGCTTTATCATTTGTTTATCTGTATTTAATCTGTTTTTTATTTGTTGAACATCAATTAAATTGTTACTCTTACTTTGGTTTGGACATTTTCTGTATTTTCTAGTTCAGACACAGTCTCTATAGTGTGATATCTAGGTGAAAGAGTCTCTATGTGCTTGAGAATTAACTGACTTCTGTGATGTGAGGCGGCTAGCAGACGGTCGGTTTAGCCAGTCTGTCTGCTTCCTGACTTGGGCCCCAGTTAGTCAAGTACGAACTCTAAGATTATGTGCCATATGTCTAGAGAGAAGAGCGGCACCACCCCAGGAGGGATGAAGACCATCTCTTTTCAACAGGTCAGGTCTGCCCCAAAAACTCTTCCAATTGTCTATGAAACCTATGTTATTCTGCGTGCACCACCACTGAGTGACGACAGTTTGCTATGAATCTCATCACCCCGGTGAGCAGGGAGGGGACCAGAGCATATTACAGTGTCTGACATTGTATTTCTATGGCATCGCTGTGAAAAACCCTTTAAGCACCTTTATTTTTGAGTGTATATCATTAGATTTGAAACACAACTATCATGTCCGTTTACCTAGATGATCCTCTTGTTACAAAAACTGTGATGCAACTAACCTATTTTGATAGTCTTAATGTCTCAGTGTGAGATCTTTTCTATCTCTCTATCTCTCTCTTTAGGACCATAATGTGATGAACAAATGTTTGAATCAGTGTTTGAACCAATTCATTGAAACCGTTTCTAGTAATAAATCCCTGAAACTCCAGAGGGAGATTTGCTGAGGTTTAAATCTGAAACATTGATTTCTTTTTAGTGCTCTCACACCCGCACATGACTCGAGTGCAAAATTGTGATCACTGGTTATACCAGAAAGCATTGCACTGAGCTAGTTTAAACTGTGACTTCATTAGTCTGTCTGTCAGACCCTTTTTTTTTTTTTTTTTTTTTTTTTTTTTTTTTTTTTTAATGCAGGGTTTTAATACATACAGGGATCTTTGGTTTATTACTATAAAGCACTTTATAATCTTAAATAAAATGTTGCAGCCTCACTGTAAACCCTAACAAGCTGTCAGAACTCAAATAAAAGATGATCAGTAGCATCATAAACTCCTAGATTTATTATAATATACATTTTTAACTTCATATTATACTTTTAACACTCTACACTATAACTAACATTGAATTATTGCATAAACTGAGACAATTTGATCACACTTGACTGTAGTGCTAATTCCCGTCGTGGCTGAACTGCATAATGATTATTTCTGATTTACTGCTGTTTTATTCCTGCAGTGGCAGTGTTGCCTCTGTCCCTTTGAGTTGTTAAATATTAATTTAGAGCATTTTTTGAAACATTGTGACCCATCTTCTGTCATGGTCATTGTTGTTTGTGAACTTAATGTACATTTCGAAACCAGAACCAAGTTTAAAGTCTTAAACTCAATTTTGGTTACTCATCATGTACTGATGTATCTCACGGTGGAATTGTCTGTTACAGGCACGTGCACAGGTAGGGCTCAGCCTGTGCAGAGCACATGCCCTTTTTCCCCTTACACTCCAAAGTGCCCTTTTTTGGTGGTGGTGTTTTTTTTTTTGTTTTTGCTTTTTCCTTTAGTAAATAAATAACCCTTTACGTCTGTCTGTCTGTTTTACAAATATTTAGTCAATGAACCATATTAAATGGAGCTTTTGACAAATCTTGTTGGATCCGCTCAAACTGTCAGTAAAACCTTATAACTCCACCCCCTCTATCTGGACTGAATGAACTGAAGTTCCAGCAGCTGAACGATGTCTTGCAACGGTAAATATCTTGTTTGAATAAGTACAGCGTTTTGTTTACGCATGAGACACTATGTCTATAAAGGCTCATATTTTATGTATTTGAGGTCTGAGACAGGTGGGACCTGAGAGAGAGGTCTAGCATTTGCCATCTTAGTCATACACTTAAATAGCCTGTGCATCTTTAATCAAATAACATTTTGGCCAAATGTATTTTACACTTTGTAAACTGTTGATGAAAACGTAATGTGATGCCGCCGTTTTAATGACTGAAGAAATTCTCATTTGCACACATTCACTGGTCAAATACCCTGTAACTGCATTTGAGTGATCCTTGTCACCTAGGTAAAAATATATTTCTAAGAAATTTCTTATATAATTTATGATTGCTGATACACATTATTTTTTTTTTATTTTTTTTTTATTTTTTTTTTTTATTTTTTTTTTTTTTTTATAAATCTAGCTCGTCGTCTTCACATGTATAAACGCAGTAAAACATGGTTTTACTACAGTGATGTAGTAACTTAAAAAAAAAAATCTGATTGCAGAATCCGATCACTGCGAAATCTTTATTTTACCATGCAGATATGATTAGGAAGGAAGAGCTCTGGCACAAATCAAACTTTTCAATGCAACTGCACTTTTCACAATTATTATAATTTTTTTTTTTTTTTTTTTTTTTTTAATTTTTGTAGTGAATAAGAGACCTTCAAAATACCAACATCCCTGGTCCTCCACAGTATCAAGTTTTTGCTGGGTATGCGGATACATGTTGGATATACGATACTTTATTATAATCTCCTATTTTGACTGGAATTGTGTTAGACATAATTATTTAAATTATATTTCAAAATAGTTAGGCAAAAATACTTGACTCATTGCTTTACCTTCCCCTCTTCTCAATGACATACATAAACATGTTAACCAAATAATGCAAATTAGCTTATAAAACCAAACAGAATAGCTAAAAAAACCTTTTTTTTCACACATTTTTATTGAACTTCATGTGTAGAGAGGGACATCACCGTGAAGTCCTAAACATCTTCAAGCACATGGCTCACAGAAGACTGCGGTTCTAATTAGGTTTAAAGAAGCCCTGAAACCTTGTATATCTACTGTATTATATTATTATTATTATTATTATTATTATTATTATTATTATTATTATTATTAATAGGAAATGAATATAAAGCTTTTGAGACTATTTTGTGTTATTTAATTTGTCATTAAGATGTGACCAATTGGGGGGAAAAAAAAAGTTGGGGGAGGGGGGTGCCCTTTTTTCAGTTTCAGCACATGCTCCTCAAAAGGTCTGTGCACGGCCCTGGTCTGTTATATCTCTGAACATGAGCTCAGTGCTCATTTTCACTCCATTTAATATGAGCAAGGCCATCCAGCTGCAGGAGACACAAGCAATCATGCATTATTTTGCATATTTTAGTCTAATTATACCACAGATTCTCCATTATTGCTGCTCTCACTGCTGCTAAATGATCTAGATTTAAGATGTAATTGCTATATGTTTCTCAGACCCTTTCCACAACTAGGGTCTATGTTTTCCGCTCATTGCCTGTCTGACTCCATAATATATTTTGGAGAGATGTGGCATTTTCCTGTTTTGCATACTGTGGTGCAAATCAGTTTTTTTTTTCCCCATTTTCATCAAGATATTTTAGTGAGGTTTTGAGAAATCATTGAGTGTGTAATGCATTATTGCTGTAATGACTGACTTTTTTGATTTCTGTGTTATGATGAGGTCAGTGTGAGGCCAAATGTTGCTGCAATGCTGGCAAGCTATAAAATGAAAGTTTCTGTATTTGATTTGTGTTTTGTAGGCAGTTAGAGGGTCATGAAGTCTGTGCAGTGGGCTTCTAAGTAAATGTTGCTTCTCTGTAGATGTAGGGAAAACCAATAATTTGTACAAATGGCAAACAGAGTGGGATCTACAGTATTTACAATAAACTCTATCAACTGTCTAACCGATGGGACCAGATTGTTTATACCCACTGTAGAATGGGTCATTCAAGGATGACTCAAGTTTTTAATACTATGGTCAAACAAGTTCTCTCTGCCAAATCCCTCTATCCATTAAGCGTTTTTTTTTTTTTTTTTTTTTTTTGTTTTTTGTTTTTTATTAGATTGTGCTGGTTTTAACTCTGTGAGATTATTATTATTATTATTATTATTATTATTCAGTTAACTCTTTTGAAGAGATTTTTAACAGAATTAAGCTAAATACACTTTTGGAGTTTTAAGCAAAAATAATTTGTAAAAATATAATTCAGCCATAATATTTCTCACCATGAAAATAGCCACAAAAGCTGGAATGGTGGTAAACACAAACAAACAGTAGATCTAGGGAATAAAGGCATGGCTTTTAAACATAAGTTACATGGACATGATTCTGATAGTCCAAAACTGATATTTCTATCTATTTTACACGATTCATTATACCTCCAGACCCATATGTAAATTTAGTAATAGGCCATAAGGCCGTGAAGTTAAGTAACAAACTGTTATGCCATAATTTTGAACAAAATCTGGCTAAAATCAAGTTCTTTTGGAGTTTGTTTCGATTAGTTTGAAACTTGAAGCTTGTCAGGGCCTGTCCCAATACTCACACTTGAGGTCTTGGCACTTGACAACTTGTCTGCTTGCATGAGGATTTTGCTGCGTTTGGTCGAAGTGTTCAATTGACCTATCAATTGACAGTGCTGAGTTGTCAGTAACCATTTTTTTAAGATGACACTGAAAATAACCAAAAGTATGTAATCTTCTAATTGTTGATGGGATGGAGTTCCATTCCCTTGCAGCTTTGACTGAAAATAGACTGACTGAATTTACTTCTTTTGAGAGGAATAACACAGTCCCCTCTTTCCCCACCCCTTGTAGATCGGTGAGCAGTTGTTCTAATATTCACAAACTGTTTGAGTGGTGAAGTCAGGCTATGCATAGTCTTAAACAGCAGACAAATATGTACATATTTGATCAAGTTATCCCAGCTTAGCAAATTGTATTTATTTTTTTTTTTTAATATTGAACAATGATGAAACTGAACTGATTTCTTATCAAAAGTTTTTAGTGATTGTTTATACAAAGACTCTAATGGTTTCAGAGTAGTAATACTAGCTTGCGACCAAGTAGTTAAATAGTAAGTAATATGAGAAATAATCATGGAATGCATATACATCAAAGCGGCTTCAGATGACATATAATCACGAATAAATCTAAAATTTGATAAACTAAATCTGATCTGGTTACAGACCTTTTTAACCTGCGCCTTAAATGAAAGTTTGGAATCAATCAGAACACCAAGGTACTTATATTCAGATACAACTTGTAATCTTTCCCCTGATACAAATACATCTGGCACTACACTTAAACTCTTAGTTTTGGTAATGAACATACACACTGTTTTAGAGATGTTTAACTGTAAGCAGCATTGTTCTAGCCAAGCTGTAACATGAACCAGGGATTCTGTAAGTTCATTTGCAACTTGTGACACACTACTTCCATGTATATAAATGACAGTGTCATCTGCATACATTTGAATGTTAGTGTTAGGACAGACGGATGGAAGATCATTGATGTATAATGTAAAAAGTAAAGGACCCAGAATAGATCCTTGTGGAACACCAGTGGATATACTTAGGGGAGCTGACTTATAATTCTGTATACTAACATACTGTGTGTGACCTGACAAGTATGATTCAATCCATCTTAAAGTATGTGGAGAGAAATTAAAACTTAATAATTTTGAAATAAGAATTCTGTGGTTTACAGTGTCAAAGGCCTTCCTGAGGTCAAGAAACACAGCCCCGACGACAACCTCCTTTATCCAAAAGAGACTTGGCTTTTTCAGTGAAGTAGCAATTTGCCATCTCCATTGAATAGTTTGCTCTGAAGCCAAACTGCATTGGATGTAAAGCAAAAGAACTATTATTTAAATAATTAGTGATTTGTGCAGCCACCAATTTCTCTGCAACCTTTGAGAATATAGGTAAAATACTAATAGGTTTGTAATTAGTAGCAGAATGAGGATCACCACCTTTGAATATAGGCACAATAACAGATGACTTCCAAGCACATGGGAACATCCCCTGAGAAACTGAAAGACTGAATTTTAGTGATAGGATTAACTAACAACTCACTAAGCTCTTTAAGCATTACCACATCCATACCAAATATATCCTTTACTCTGGATGGTTTAAGAGATGTGATTGTTCTTGTGACATCTAATTCAGAGACTGCTCCTAGAGTAAGGGCTTGTTCCACTGTATTAACTCGATAAACTTTTGTATACTTAGGGGAGAAACGTTGTGCAATTGTGACTACCGAGTCAACAAAGTAATTAAGTAATTAAAATTAATAATTAATTTTTACACACTTTCAGCAATAAACTTCTAAATTTGTGCAGAAATCCTTGTTACAGAAAACCGATTTGAGTTGTGGTGCTTCTAATTGAGGGAAAAAAATCCAAATGATTTACAAAATGCACCAATAAAATGTGCAACTCTTTTAGTTTCTCTACCGAATTACATGTAATATCCGACTTTGGTTGCATTAAAGGGTTTTTTTTTTTTTTTTTTTTTTTTTTTTTTTTTCTCCCCTCCCTTAACATTGTGATTTTGGGGTGGGGATGTGGTGAATGATGGTATATGCTTGGCCTCAAATACTGCTTCCAACTAGATTTACTGTGTTAAGTGTGACCTTGTACAGTCTTGCACACTTATTTCCTGATGTGTGCATGTGCTCTCTAGTGGGTAAGACTGCAAGTGTGCATGGGTACTGGGACAACCAAACTTTGCTAGTTGTTAAACACGTCTGAACTGCCATTCATCCTTAACTATTACATAAGTCAGGGTTGCTCTGGTGCTCCACCTACTTGATGTGGAAATGTGATTTCAAAGTGGTGGTGTTTTTTTGTTTTTAATCCTTGAGTGGACAAGGAAAAGGAGCTAGCAGGGCTTTTATCCGCCTGACGTTTCTCACACACCCATCCCCCTGTTCGCTGCCGTTGAGCTCAGCTTTGGGTCTGGATCAGGATATCAGTCCTCCTCCCCCATGTTGTGCCCCTCTGACATCTCTATGAGATTCAGCTCATTACCGTGGGGCGAGAGCCAGTGACCATTCATTAACCTCTTACGGGTTTCCATCTCAATTACAAGCTCCTCTGTGTGTCTCAGGAGGAACAACCTTTAACCCGTCTGAAGTCCTGACACACTTTCCTTTATCACATTAAACACATGATCAGACGTGATTCTCGTACAGGATGCACACAAACCATCTCATCTATGGCTAGAGCTATACGATCTGATAGGCTGTTTTTTATGCAATGTTTTAAATTTTGAAGATCAGCACTAATGTCTGTCTTCACTGCAGGGATGTTTCTAAAGCAGAAAAACACAGTAGACCAGATCAGACAATAGTGTGAATGGGACCAAACTGCTGCTAACGCCTCTCTATTTATTTCTTCCCCAGCTGATCCTCTGGTAGGAAGCATCGCCTCAAAGCTCCTGACGTATAGAGTGGAGCACGACAGGACAGCAAACAGTGGACCAAACGCTACGCCACAGACTCTGACCCGCACCCTTTAAAACACATGCATCCTGCTGCACTGCCCCCTGCATCAACTCGCCTTCATCCTTGATGTGTCTGTGTGTATATAATACCTATCTTTATCTTTCTGTATGTGTATATAATCTTATATTATATATTTATTTATATATGTGTGTGTGTGTGTATGTACGTGTGCATGTACGTGTATATAATGTTGTTGTTTTGTTTTTTTAATAAAGTTTTTTTTTTTTTACAAAACACTTAATGTCGGTATGGTCTTTAGAAGACTTTATTTTATATTTATTTTTTTAATGGGTTTAATGTATCGGTTCTAGTCAAGTTTTATCCATGATTGTATTTGGACATGTGACCAAGTTGCATTTCACAAGCAGTGTTTTAATTTAGTTTGTTTGTTTTTGGTCGGTGTCTGATTCCTGGATTGAATGAAATCAATTTATTGGGCGAATTTCACAAAACCTGTTATGTTTCCCTTGTACTTCAAACCAAAACAAATAATAATGTTTTATTTAATGAAAATTAAGCCTGTTTTTAGAAATTAAGTTTCTTTTTGAATTTTGTTGACAATTTAAATTAACATTGCGCAAACTGCATTAGTGTAATGAGAATTTGGTTGTGCTTAATTATAATTAAAATTGTGACCACACAAACTAAATGATCCTAAAAAAATCTCTAGTTTAATGCAAAATCTTTTAAGATTTTGTTGTGAAATGAGTTGGATGCTCCTTTGTGAGATTTGCTTCATGAAGCAGGCCAAGTTTTTGTATAATTGTTACGTTCTTGTTTTTCTTGTGAGATGCAGAAATGCTCATCTGATGAAATCCTGTTTGAGTTTGTATAAGCTCTCCACTGCTCACTGATCCAGAGACCGTTTATTGTAAACGCACACTTCATATTCTAATAAGCAACAGAATGACTCCAGAATGATTAGTATTGATCAGCTTGTTATATTTGCTGGTAATTACCACAGCTGCTACTTTCCTTCAGAAAATGAATGGTTGACCACACAGATAACCAGACTAATACTCTTGTGAATGCTGCTCTGTGGCTTGCTAATATTTTCCATCCACCTTTCAATATGACTAACATCAAAACCACAGCACTGCTGTTATGAGCAGCCTTATGAATGTTGTTCATGACCTCGTATCACAAATGGCATTGCTGCAGTAATGAAATGAGTATCCAGTATGTTCTATAATGTCACCATTACAGGAAAATTACACTGAACTTAAGACACACAGTATTTTTTTTAATAAGGAACATTTGTTTATTTACTTGTATCTGATCACAGATCCAGATAGATACAGATTATTTGCATCTCTCCTTCATAGAACAAAAAAGTAATTTTGCTTATGTTGAAATTTTGTAAACATTTATTATTTTATTTTTTTAACTTTTTTTTTCTACAGCCCTTATTTTTATTATTTTATTTATTACAGTTGATGCTTTTATTATGCTTTCACTGGCCTTGTCAAATTCCATATTTCAGATCTGTTACTGGAAATATCATTAAACTGTTGCATTTTACTTTCTACACTTTGGCACAAGG
>CM077244.1:31566648-31589148 GCA_039654775.1 Spinibarbus caldwelli
GTGTGTGTGTGTGTGTGTGTGTGTTTCTCTCACAGATCGGGATGTCTGATGAAGACTCGCGTGCCAGCTCTAGTTCATCCTCTTCTTCCTCCTCTTCCTCCACCCTTCAGCAGCAGGAGAAAGACACACCTGGGAAAAAGAGAGACAACAAAGCCAACATGAGCAAGACCTCCAAACTCCTCTCCACCAGCGCCAAGAGGTGAGGAGACACCCATCTGGCCTGCGTTTCCCAAAAGCATCGTAGACCCATTGAAACCAATGGAGCTATGATCAGCTTAGGCTCACCATGCTTTTGGGAAAAGCAGCCCTGGGCCGTGTCCCAAAGCCAAGGCAGAGCCCAGTTAGTCCTCAGCGGTTTATACAAAGAAACTGGATTCAGACAGAATTCAATGGCACTGAAGCGCTGTGTGAAATGATTTAGCGAACCTTAAAGATAAGCAAATAGGCTATTTAATGACTACAGTCATTGTAAGAAAATTAAGTAATTTTGTTCTTATAACTGCTCCATCAGACAAGGACCAAACTTTTTTTTTTGTTTGTTTGTTTTTTTGTGGTTTAGGTAGTAATGGTACTTTTTTATTTAAATTAATAAAAAAAAAAGGAAAGGGGAAAAAAACAACTTAAGCCAAAGTTTCATGTAAAATCCACTTGAACTATTTGCAAAGAAAAAATCACTTCATCTTATGCCTAATATGTTGAAAACAGCTCTGGTAATGTTTCTTGTCACATTCAATGAATTACATGATTTACTTTAAAGCTTATATATTTATGATTTGAAATTAAGAAATTTTGCTTTAAAAAAAAAAAGCTGATTAGTTTGCATCACTTGCATTAACTGGTCGGTTAAGATTTCCATTGTAAAGAGTTGACAAATATTAAATGTTTTGCTACATCACACTTTTTCATTGTTAAAATTGAAGCGTCGGACTGGAGATCATGCTCTGCTTTTGTAAACAGTAAAACCTTGGTTGATTTGATTGGTCATCTCAGTCATTTTGACTTTGGCAGGAGACCAAACTAAAAAATTAACTTTTAAAATGTTTTGTCATCCTAACAACACAGAGCAGTGCATCATGGAGTGCAGTACAGCATGCAGCATAACGAATATAACGTACTGAGGGGAACAATGTGGCCTTATCTTATTATTGGTGGTTGCTAGTCTGCCATCAGATGGCATTTAACCTTTCATCAACCACAGAACCGCACACACAGGATTGTGAGAGATCCTGCATTTGAAGACTGACCAAATGAAGGAATGTTAGTAGGCAGGATGTTGCATTTGTAAACGCCTGTTATCTTGTCAGACAGTGTTTTTTTTTTTTTTTTTTTTTAGGTTTCGGACAGCAGCTTTCACTTTGAAAGAGCTGAACTCCAGAAATCATATTTGATATGATCAAATACACAACAAACATGCTCTTCTAGAATAATTTGGTACCTAGAAATGCTGTTTAGGTAAACGGCTTGCCAGGTTTTGAGACAGCTGTTATTTGATTCCACAGTACTTTATCTAGATGTATTTGGATGTCAGAGTTCAGAGATGTTCATGGGAATCTTGTCGTCTTTCAGGATTCAGAAAGAGCTGGCTGACATCATGTTGGACCCGCCACCAAACTGCAGGTGAGGAGATGCTTCGGAGCTCTTTGATATTCTCTGGTTGCATTAGTGGGTCTCAGTGTTTGAATGTTAAAGAACCATAAAGAAACAAACTGCATGTGGGATCTGCTGCCTTCAGCAAAAAAAGGTGCCATCACATTAGCGAAATTTAGGTGTGATCTGCAGACAAATGTCAAAAGTGTAGCTAAGAATGAAACACATCTCACACAGAAGTCACTTTCAAACCAAGCATCTTTCTGTTGGTGAAGGAGCTGAGTTTGTGAGACCAACACCAGCAAAATCTGTGTAAGGAACCTTTTCACCTTCACTTGAAGAGATTGCATGGATTCCTACTGAAATGACTCCATTTCGCCCATGAAATTTGACAGAGCAGTGTTAAACGTGACGGCGCTTTAACTCTGGTCTGGTTTGTAGCTGTGGCAGAGTTTCCTCCAGCTCTCTAATTTCTGCGGTTGGCATCAGTTGCATGTTGAAGTGACTTTACACACCTATCAAACCTGTTAGGTCCCTATATAAACAAACATTTGACAAGAAATCAATTAGATGGCATCATTGTAACATTTTACAAAAATACAGTTTGCTTAGTTTTGACAATTTTATGAATCTGTCTGTTATTAAAATGGTTTTTACAGCGTAAAAAATAAAAAGTTGAGAGCTTAAAAGTTTAAGGCAACCAGCTTCAGCAGATTTTTTAGTTTTCTCAACTTGTTGTTTTCAGTTTATACAACAAAGTTGAGAGAACTAAAAAATCTCCTACATAAGCTGAGAAAACTCAAAAATCTGCTGAAGCTGGTTGGCTTAAACTTTTAAGCTCTCTCAACTCTTTATTTTTTACAGTGTAAATGTGTCAAGCTTGCTCCAGATATTATATGCCAATTAATAGTAAAACAGAATAATATAGGGATCACTACAAGAGGTGCAACTACACAACTGTATAGTGCCTAAGAGAAAAACTAAATTTGTTCAATCCACATTTTCAGTAAAAGGGACAGTTTGCCAGTTGAACTGAAAATGCAAACAGAGTTGAACATCTTACTGAGAAATTATAAAAAAAAATGGTTCAACAAAAACAGGTTTGTGAACATTGATGGTTGTACACCATCTTAGATTGTTGTTGCGTTTACTGTACTTGTTACTTTACATTCTTTATGTATTTTTATATTGTATTTTAAAAGCCTAACCAGGGACTGGGGCAGCAAATTAACCACTGGCTAGAAGCCTGTATGTAGCGCATCTGCAGTGTTATTCTGCGTTGTCCCTGTTAAATAAACAACTAAATAAATAAATAAATTCACAGAGGTCAAAGTGCGGCCGATGCTGCATGGATGACAGTGTCGTGTTCTAGTTAACCTTTCTCAGCAGTGAGGGATAAGCGTGATAACTCTTATTTTGTCTAAAATTAGAATATCAAGAATGCGTGTTGTGTAAGTCACCGTGAGATGTGTGTGAATGAAGCTCCTGACCAACTCCAGAACGCCAGGATTTAATGTTTGTGTGTCTTTGTGGGTTGAAATTCTTAAGAAATGTAAAAATACTTCATTTTGGCTGCAGCTGTCACGTTTAGGCATATGTGCATGAATGTAAATCTCTGTTGTATGGTGATATTGATATGATGTTGGCAGTTTTGTAAATGCAGGTGCTGTTGTTTCGTTGATGGTTTGGGTAATGCAAGCGGATTTCTAGTGTTTTGATGCTAGTATGGATATAAATTGTCATTACCTGCAGATACCTACGGATTGATCAGTAATGCTGTACTGGAACACAGCAGTGTTTCGCAGAGGTTTGTGATGCTGTGATTTTTTTTTCTGCTTGTCCAGATGGGCAGATAGTTCAGATTTGTACTTGACCTGGGGGCTGTTTCATAAAACAAGTTTACCAAACAAGCCAGGCTTGTTTCAGTTAGTCTGACTTGTTTTGAACCAAATGAATTGACAATAAAGGTCTTTGCACACTGAGTCCGAAATTATCACACATTAAAAAATAAATACGATCTCACGTTGTCAATCACGTTTACACACTGCCTCCGAAACTTTCGTCCGTCATGAAAAAATTCGGATCAGGTTAAATTTTCTGCATTTTCACATCCGTACCAAGCATTTTTTTTTGATAGGAAAGGATGACGAATACGAAAAAAAAAAAACTAAAAAATGCATACGAAAATTTCGAACTCTGTGTGCAAGGACCTTAAGTCAGACTAACTGAAATAAACCTGGCTTATTGGGTAAACTTGTTTTATGAAACAGGTCCCAGCTCACAATCTAAAAATAAATAAGCAAATAAATAAAATATTGTTTGCTTAAAAACACTCTTGTAATTGTTCTTTTTTCTGTTTCATCTGAAGAAGTATCTAAGACACACAGTAAACAGCTGCATTTCATTGTTTCCATGGTTAGAAAGATGCCCTATAGAAAACCCTTTGAGTCATAGATGAAATCTGATCACTTTTGACTCGATTGTTTGTCTGTTATTTGAAATATTTCCTTTTGTGGTTGGTGTGTATGTGAAGATTGCAGTAAACCGTCCTGATGTCACGTATGGTTATTGATCGGAGTCACTGTGAGGAAGTCTCTGACCTCGCTGATCTCATAAACTCAAACGAGCGATGATAGTTGCGAGGCTTTATCAGCTTCATGTCTGCACACTGTCCCGTATGGATAGTGTAAAGTGTGTTTTTGTGACTATCTAAAGATAATTGTACCTGACTCGTCTTTAAAACCACTCGTCATCTTTAGCATCTGTTTATACACTTCAGCTCTTTCCTTTTTCTCATGTGTCTGCATTTATTAGCTGTGTTCTCTGACTCGCTCTTATCTTGAGCCATAAGAGTCGCATCTCTTCCCCTGCCATTGCCCCCCCCCCCCCCCCCCTTTCTCTCTTATCTTGATTTATTAGCAGTGTTTTGCTAAACCCAACACTTGATGGGCAAGTAAGTCTGTGGTTGTTTGGCTCTTGCTAGATGTTTGTTAGGATGTTCTGGGTGGTCAAGTAAAGACCTGTTCACTCCAACACAAATGCATTAAAATTCGGCCTGATTTTCGGCTCAAAAAAGAAAGCAAATTCTCTCAGTAATTCCCTTTTGTCCCCAGGACACAAAACACTAAGCAACTTTGTTTTTGACACCCACTTGTCACAGACAAGAAAGGAAATCAAACAGTATTTACATTTTCAATCAGCCATGCAGATTTCTGTATGCATCGTTTTATGCAACAGTAGTGGCTCTGGGCTTGTAACCAAAAGCGTAATTCTTATTGGTTGGCCAACTTTATTTGCAGTGCAATGGAGAAGAGATTAAAACATCAACAGCAGGAAAAAAAATGTTCATCTAAATTCTATATTGCACTGAATTAGGGTTTAAAAACTAGGGCGCATTGAGCAGAATATTACTAATGCATGTTTTTTCAAAACAATAAAATAACACGACTATCTTTGAAAAAAGTGCATCATGGTTAAAATAATGTTTAAAACCATATATAATTAAGTTGCTCAAACAATTAGAAACAAAACAGCATCATGTATGTATATGTATAGTTTAATACAAAGGACCGAAAACCAATCACAAAGAGTAGCCTACTTTTTCTTTTTAAAAACATGAGATGCAGTGGGATGGGGAAAAAACACCATAAATTCTCGAGACATGTTTTTTAAAAGTTGAACTTACATTAATTTTACATGGCTTTCTAAACATGCCTCTCTCTCGTGTGAGATGCGAGTGCAACAGTGATACGATGTCCCTGTAGAAAATACGATATTTATTGTAAATTCAATGAATATTAGAATTTTTTTTTTTTTTTTTGACAGCCCTACACTGAATTTTCTCAGACCTTAAAGGATAAGTTCACCAATTTTCAACCACTCAGATATGTTTATTTGATGCAAAATACATCTTTTCAAATGTCTGCCAGATGAGTTTTTTTTTTTTCTTGCTTGTTTTATTGTCCACTGAGTGAAAACCATAAATCCAATGACATAGAAAAGCAATAGCACACCTCCTCTAAGCAAGCCACATGATTTGTGGTGTAATTCATATTTGTCATTAGTCAAATAGTGTTTGCCTCTGCAAGAGTCACTATATTCTGTCTCAGTTGTTTAATGTGTTATTGGTGTAGTTTTTTTTTATTTT
This sequence comes from Spinibarbus caldwelli, assembly GCA_039654775.1. Classification (NCBI taxonomy): domain Eukaryota; kingdom Metazoa; phylum Chordata; class Actinopteri; order Cypriniformes; family Cyprinidae; genus Spinibarbus; species Spinibarbus caldwelli. Next base: position 31,572,383 of record CM077244.1, read on the forward strand.
TTTTTATTTTTTTTTTTTTTCTGCTCAGTCATCAGACTGCTGTGCTTCTCACATGAATGCGTGTGTGTTGTGTCTCAAGGCGAAAGGAAGTATTGTAAACACTTCAGAGGTTCCTGTGACCTTTGGTGTTGTCACACAAGTATTATGAGTGTGTGTGTGTTTATAGATGATGTCTGAGATCGGAGATTGTTGCAGGACAAACAGAACCCGTTTGAGAGCTGCTGTTCTCAGGGATTTTTCTTTAAACTTCATTAAAGAAAGCAGCCGCGTTACATCTGAAGACACTGAGGAATGCTAATAACTCACTGTTGCTTGTGAACTAGATTTAGGCCCTGGAGTTGTTTTCTGATCTCACTACTGGAGTATCTGACAGACTTGTGAAGTGATTCTCTCTAACACAATATTAAGCTGAGCAGTTCTTCTTGTATGATTGTCATGTTTGGTGATGATGTGAACACTTTGCAGTTCTCAGTTGAGTGTCAAATGGTTAGTAATGGAAAAAAGTGATGAAACAAAATTTTACTAGTTGATTGTGACTGCTTGGGTGTTTTTGATCTAGACATAAGACATGAGACTGTGTTTGGTGTGTTTCACGTCACACATAAGCAGTCTGAAATAATATGTAGCGAAATAACGAGACGAGAGAGGCGTCATCTCATCTTTGTGGGGAACTTTACTGAACGGGAAATAACTGATAATACAGAACAATAGAGCAGCTAATCGTAAACAAGTCTGGAGAGCTAATCCCGGCTCCCCCTCTTCTCTCTGAACGTGCTGCAGCTGCTCATGGCAAATCTAGTTCATTTGAACACATCGTAAAGGTTTGATGATCTTAAATATTGCTGATCTAAAACAACAAAATGATCTTAAATATTAAAGCAACAAATTATTACCATTCAATATAGCTTTATCCAGTACCAGTCAGTTACAGCTAGTGAATTGTATTAATTTTTTTTTCCTCAAACCCTTTTGATGAATATTATTCTAGAGCATGTTAACATTGTTTTGTGTGTTATCAGTGTTAAAGCTCTGCTTGCAGCTACACTCCTGCTGCACAGAATCACACCGCTCACACAGACACTGTGAATGCTGTGACCTGCTAAAATGGGCACCAAAATAAATATGCACTGCATGCGGTGTAAAACCAGCTTACGATTTACGCAACAGTAATTTAACATGAAGCACAGTAGACTTCCAAGGCTTTTTGCTTGTAGAAAATGTCAAATTTGAATAATAACTAAAAAACAAGTAATCGAGCAGTTTGTGTTTGTACCCATATCTACAGTGGAAGATAGCTGATGGCCAGTTTAACACTTACACACCACTGTTCAAATGTTTGGGTTTGATAAGATTTTTTTGTTTGTTTTTGATGGCAATATTTTGAAATGTTTTATTATTACTTAATTGTGTATCAATAATTTAAAAGCTTTTATATTTTATATAAAATTAATTTTTACTCCATTTTCATTACTCGTTAGTGTCACATGATCCTTCAGAAATCTTTCTAATATGCTTTCAGGATTCTTTGATGAATAGAAAGTTTGAAAGATTAACATTATAAATGTTTTTACTTTCACTTTTGATCAATTTAAAACATTCTTGCTGAATAAAAGTATTAATTTCTTTTAAAAATCGTACTAACCACAAACTTTTGAGCTGCATTATTATAAATCATGTTGTATAATAATGGTAATAATTTAAAAATTCAATTAACAATCAATCTCCGCACACCTGACGGCAATAGGCAATACCGAATAGGCAATACCAAAAGGGTCAAAATTGAAAAACAAAGCAAATCCCACACGCTACCAATCTTTGCAAAAAGTATCAAAAAAAGTTTTATTGGAAACCTTTTTTGATACTTTTTTGCAAAGATTGGTAGTGTGGGATTTGCTTTGTTTTTCAATAATTTAAAAATTGCTGAAATTTCTCCCCACTGCACTATTGTTTTCTATAAGTGAGAAGTGATAATGAAGTCTTTAATCATAGTTTCAGCTCCTCTGTAATGACTCTGCGTCTAATGTACATTGTGAGTTGTTTATCACTGGCTGTATGCAGAAAAGACCCCTGTGTTACTGAACTGAATGGCAGAAGCAGCAGTGTGGCGGACCCCTGACACGTCCAAACACTGCGTGTGTTCAGACAGTGCCTCCTGTGTGCGCTTGTGTTCAGCTGTTGAGATGTTTCTGTTATGAATAGGGATGTAACGATTCACTCACGATTCGATTCGCGATTTTGATTTCACGATTCGATTTTCTCACAATTTTAAGAAAATAAGATTGAAGACATTATACAGTAAATGAGAAGGTGTCCTTTTATTAGGCTAGTGCTGCATGTTTCTTTGTGAAATTGAAATATAACAAAACTAAATTGAAATTTTGAAACAAACCCCAAATCAAATAAGCAAGTTACACAAATAAAAGAAATATCTTCATTTAAACCAACTAAGGCTTTGTCTGTGCTCTTTCCATTTAAAATGAGAGGCAACCACTGCATTTTAATCATCATCCAAACAAAGATGCAGCATACATGCAACATGAGCAGTTTTTAATTAAATTAGATTGTATAATTTCAAAATTTGAAGCAAAAACAGAATGGTCTGACTTTAGTTTTGTGAAACGATACTACATAAAACACATCTGAAGGAAACCGCAGACGAGCTGAATGAGACGCAGATTCACTCTCTGTCAGCAGGTGGCGCTTATGAACAGCAATCATACAGTGTTTCCTGGGTTACCGCTGTAAACAAAGCAGCGTTGCGCTTATGAACGCTACTTTAATATACATCGTTCAGAGGCAAAATGAAAAGAAAATACCACGTAAACTTTTCTAAAGACAATCAGTTCCCCTCAGAGATGCATTCATTTAAACTCCTAACCCAGTTGTATCGCGAATTGTTTGGCATCTCAGCCGATTTGAATCATCACATATTTGAATCGATTTTCAAACGGCTCGAGGTTAATCGTTACATCCCTAGTTGTGAAGCATAAATCCAGGTGGAAATGACATGGGCCAGTTTGATGCACTCATCTCATGGGTGTTACTCTCAGACACTATGAGTCAATCTTTGCTGCCAAGTACAGTCGCCCGAAAGGCGAGTTTGTTTACGGGAAAAACTTGAGCCTAAATTTGCCTCAGATTATTTTTAGGATATATATTTAGGTCAGATTTTTTGCGCTGCTCTGAAAACACAGATGGGCAGGTATGTTTGGCCAACTTTCATACAAGCAGTGAATGAAGTTCCTGCTGTGAAGTTTCAGATCCGTAATTTAACCTTAAACCTTAAAATAGTATTTCAGCTGTGTTTTGTACCTGTGTTGATATTCTTCTTGCTTGGTTCACTCTGTTCTGTGCTTAGTTGTCTCTTTTATAAGAGATACTGTAAGCTTTTATAAGAGATACTGTATGTTGCTATATAAACAGTGTTATATAGCAACTCTGTTCTGAAACCACACCAATTACTGGCATTGATTAAACAGACATTTCTTTATTCCTGCAAACAAGTACACTGCCTTTTTTATATATACTTAAAACAGTAGTGTTGGGAACTGGAGATGGATGAATACCATATTCAAGAAGGGCTGCAAGTATACTGTATCTCACAAAAGTGAGTACACCCCTCACATTTCAGCAGCCATTTTAATATATCTTCTCAAGGGACAATATTATAGAAATGAACCTTGGATATATTTTAGAGTAGTCAATGTGCAACTTGTATAGCAGTAAAGATTTACTGTCCTCTGAAAATAACTCAACATAAGGCCATTATTGTCAAAAAAGCTGGCAACAAAAGTGAGTACACCCTAAGTGATAACAGCTATACTTCGTTTAACCATGCAAAGCCACATGTCCTATTCATCATGTTCATGTTTTTGTCTGCTTGACCGGACCATACAAATTTGTGTATCTTGTATTAGAGCAGTTCAAATTTGGTGCTTTGAGTACAATTCTCTCATACTGACCACTGAATGTTCAACATGGCACCTCATGGCAAAGAACTCTCTGAGGATTTGAGAATTAGAATTGTTGCTCTCCACAAAGATGGCCTAGACTATAAGAAGATCAGTAACACCCTGAAACTGAGTTAAGCCCCGTTCAGTTCATACACAAGTTCTATCACATACGTAACACTGGCCAATAGGAGCACAGAAGCGCCTTTGTGCAAGCTTTCAAACAAGCCGAAACGAAAGAGAGACAACGGTATCGGTCTTGCTAGCTGTAATTTTACAATGGAGGAAATGTTCGTGGAGCTACAGCAACAATACTCCTGCATTTATGATGGACTACCACGACACAGTGAAAAAAGATAAAATAAAAACTATTTTACCTCAGTTCTCTTTGACAGTCCATACCATCCTCTTCATGCAATCCAGATTTGTGTCCATTGTCAGGTTTTCTTTCTTTTTTGGGCTTTTCTGATAACAAGACAGGGCAAAACACGCTGTTTGCTAGCCATTGTTTGTTTACGCTCAAAGCACCTTCTGTCTTGTCCCTCACTGTATCGATGACAGCACACACGTAGTTAATGACGGTATGCGATGAATGATCGGGTAGCATCGTATAGTCTGTCAAGTTTCTCGACAAGATTTGAGTCAAAAAAGCGCATAATCTGACACAGTGACTGTCGTAACCGACAAAAAAAAATCGTGTAGTCTGAATGGGGCTTTACAGTACAGTGGTCAGTGGCATACAGAGGTTTTCCAAGACTGGTTCCACTCGGAACAGGCCTCGCAAGGGTCGATCAAAGAAGTTGAGTCCTTGTGGTGTGCATCAGGTGCAGAAGCTGGCTTCAAAAAACATACGCATGAGTGCTGCCAGCATTGCTTTAGAGGTTGCAGAAGTGAAAGGTCAGCTTGTCAGTGCTCAGACCATACGCCACACACTGCAGTAAGTCGGTTTGCATGGCTGTCGTCACAGAGTGAAGCCCCTTCTGAAGCTGGCTCACAAGAAAGCCTGCAAACAGTTTGCTGAAGACAACCTGTCCAAGAGCATGAATTACTGGAACCATGTCCTGTGGTCTGATGAGACCAAGATAAACTTGTTTGGCTCAGATGGTGTGCAGCATGTGTGGTGACGGCCTGGTGAGGAGTACCAAGAAAATTGTGTCTTGCCTACGGTGGTGGTACCATCATGGTCTGGGGCTGCATGAGTGCTGCTGGTACTGGGGAGCTGCGGTTCATTGAGGGAAACATGGATTCCAACATGTACTGTGACATTCTGTTTCCAACATAATAACGACCCCAAACACACCGCCAAGATGTGATGATGAAGCTGAAGGTGATGGAGTGGCCAAGTATGTTTCCAAACCTGAACCCTATTGAGCACATGTGGGGCATGTGAGCATCATGTGTCTAACATCCAGCAGCTCCATGATGTCATTATGGAGGATTGGAAGAGGATCCCAGCAACAACCTGTGCAGCTCTGGTCAATTCCATGCCCAGGAGGATTAAGGCAGTGCTAGATAACAGTGGTGCCCCTACAAAATACTGATACTTTGGACACAGTTTTGACATGTTCCCTTAGGGTGTACTCATTTTTGTTGCCAGTTATTTGGACAATAATGGCTATATGTTATATTTAGAGAACAGTAAATTTGTACTTCTATACAAGCTGCACATTTGACTACTCTATTATATATCCCAGCTTCATTTGTGCAGTATTGTCCCTTCAGAAGATATACTAAAATTGTTGCTGAAATGTGAGGGGTGTACTCACTTTTGTGAGAAACTGTATTTTTCTGGAAGTAAGGTTACTATGATATCAGCAGCAGAATTTCACAAAACTTTATTAGGCTGCTGTCACTTTAAGACCTAATGCACCCAATCAATATATTAACACACTTCAGATTCCTGATGGACAAAATCAAGTCCTGACTTACATGTTCCTTCTTGTTTGGGAAGCCTTTTTACATGGATATATGCGACAGTAGGGAAGAAAAGAGATGTAGATGTCGTCTTGATGTTCTGCATGTTCATTTGGGAATCAAGTAGAGACAGTTAAATCCACAGTATACACTAGTCAATATTTCTATAGCTACAGCATTTTACCATATTTAATTGATTTTTAACCTCACAGGACTTTCCTAGATTTATGTTCTTGTCTGCAGTGTTGGGGAAAGTTACTTTTAAAAGTAATGCATTACAATATTGCATTATTCCCTTAAAAGTAACTAATTGCCCTACTTAGTAACTTTTTATGGAAAGTAATGTTACATTACTTTTTGCGTTACTTTCTCTCATCTGAACTGGGCTTGCTTGTTTGCTATTAATATAAAAGTTATATTTTTGGCAAATGTAAAAACCCTTTCACACCAAAAGTGAATTGAATAAGCCTCATGCTGGTGAAATGTAAATTCACGCCTGTACAGTAGAGGGCGAATACTGAATCAGTTTTTGTGCGAGTGAGATGAGTAAATACATGTTGACATTTAGTCTAGATCATGTTCACACAGTGCACACAACACTCTACACAACGCTCTGCACTTACTCCTGATTTCTCTCAACATGAAGACAGGAGAGCTGTCAGTCAATGCATGGAAAACAACGCAACTGAAGTTACTTATTTGAAAAAGTAACTCAAAATATTTCCTTCTAAATTAAAAAGTAATGTGTTACTATGAGTCACCTGAAAAAAGTAATCTGATTAACTTGTAATGCATTACCCCCAACACTGTTTGTCTGACAGTATGGAGGGCAGTAACAGTCATTTGAGGACACAGATGCTTTCACCTGATTACTGTCTGCGGTATAGCTCTTGTCATCCAGCAGCTTGCTTCCTCTTTGTGTTTGTGTAAGTGGTTCAAGCCAAAGCTTTCAGAAATATTGCATTGTTTCTCTATTCTGTCCTACAGATCTGTGGATGATTTTGAGCTATTTCAGTCACATTAACTGGTTGGAGGTGTAACAGTTACAGTTAGTCAGTGTTTTACTGAAAACAGCCTCAGTCGTGTGTGTGCGTGTGCGTGCATTGATGTCCTTTACATTTCAGCTGTGAAATTCTTAACAGCACTTCAAGACACATTTAATACTAATTTAAAGGAATAGTTCATCCAAAAATGAAAATTTTAATAATTTACTTGCCATAAGTTGTTCCAAACCTGTATGAATTTCTTTGTTCTGCTGAACACAACAAATATAATATGGAAAATACTGATAGTATTAAATTTTTTTTTGGCTGAATTATCCCTTTGACTGTTCTTAACAGTACATCTTTTTATACCCTGCCTTTTATATATAATTTATTGCCAGCGAGATTAGCTACACCTCTTCAAGTTAAAAGGTCTTATTGGGTTAAATAGAAATGTATTGAATTTATTGTATCTTCTACTAATGTAAATCACTTTTGTGGTGTTTGTTCTGAGTAATAATGATCCTCTCTGTCTTTTGTTGTCAGTGCGGGTCCAAAAGGAGACAACATCTACGAGTGGAGGTCCACTATCCTGGGTCCTCCGGGTTCAGTGTATGAGGGAGGAGTGTTCTTCCTGGACATCGCTTTCACTCCAGACTACCCCTTCAAACCACCCAAGGTCAGAGCTGGCTTTCTGATTAGTCACAGTTAGTGTGTGGGATGGACAACCATATTCACTTATAAACTACCATTCAAAGGTTTGGTCTCCTTAAGTTTTTGTTTTAAAGGAATTAATACTTTTATTAAGCAAGGAGGCATTAATTCGATCAAAAGTGACAGTGAAGACATTTAGAATATTACGATTAAGATTCTGTTTCAAAGAAATGCTGTTCTTTTGAATGTTTAATTAGTCTAAAAGTCCTGAAAATGTATTGTTTTCCACAAAAATTTGAAGCAGCACAACTGTTTTTGACACTAAGTAATTTTTCTTGAGCAGCAAATCAGCATGTTAGAATGATTTCTGAAGGATCATGTGACACTGAAGACTGGAGTAATGATGCTGAAAATTCAGCTTTGATCACAGGAATAAATTACATTTTAACATTCACAAAAGAGCTGTTTTAAATTCTAATAATTATAATTTAACTTTTTCTATAATGACTGCGATATCGATACTTTCATTTTTGGTACTTGCAGATGCCAATTATTGATACCTGTATTTTCATTGCTTTTGTCATTTTTAAAAATGTTGGGTAAAGAAATCAAAAGAATATGAATGGCCTATCAGTTGGTCTAATTGGTAACACTTTAGTATAGGGACCACTATTCTCACTATTAACTAGTTGCCTATTAGCATGCTTATTTAACATATCTGCTTTTTATTGGTAATTATAAAGCACACATTCTGCATGGCTATATTCTACATCCCTAGACCTACACAATTCCTAAACTTATCAATTACCTTACTAACTATTCATAAGCTGCAAATTAGGAGTTTGAGGCAGAAGTTGTAGTTAATGGTTTAATAGCGAGAATTGGATAAAGTGTGACCACCTAATTTGTTCTTTTCAGTTCTTTTCACTCTTTATTACACGTGGTAAAATGCACAAGCTTCTGTTACACTGTTCATTCTGTTGCTTAGTCATATGTTATCATTCATTTAATTTTACAGCAAACACACAAGTTCAGTATAGGGCTGTTAGTTATATAAATACCATACCAGGTGTGGCACTCAGATTGCCCTGTTCGTGCAACAGCTGACGGAAATACTTATAACTATAGTGACCGTTAACAATAGTGAGTATAAAAAGCTTTGTATCCTGTCTTTTAAGAATTGAAGTATTATAAGATGGGTAGTTTTGACTCTAAATGCTGATTGAATGAGCCCTGTTGAAAGCTGCTGTGAAATGCATATAAACACACACCTAAACTACACATTCAGTATCTTGTGTTGTCTTGTGTAACTGTTTTACATTCCAGGACAGACTCATTATTAGGGGTGGGACAATAAATCGATATGGCGATATATCGTGATCCTTCTCCATGCGATACGATAATCGATATCTGGCGCCAAATATCGATATTTTAATTAATACAATAAGGTGCTCTAAATACATTTTCCTGCTCTCAGCGTCTAAAATTGCATGGAAATCGCGGCCGCGCCATTTCCACATTCTTTCCAAGAGCGCTCTGAGCAACTATGAAGCGCGTTCTCTATGAAGATGGGGAAGCATGAGGAACCGAATGATAAACAGATTTTCAGCCACTGTATTAGCTCTACTGCTATATATATACGTTTATGGAGATGAAAACTAAAAAACTGCCCCGGAACAGTTATCAGCTTGGACCATAGGCACCGATCACGTTATTATTGCAGAGCGCATATTCAGTTCATGAGTAGCCGAACCTCTCCGCTCGGATCGCAGGTGGATTTCCCTCACTATATGAGAGAGAGAGAGCGCCGCCGGTGCGTCCAGTTTATGTGAACAACACTGGATGCTCTCCCTCTCTCACAGATATTACAAGTGCGCGTTATGCAGTGTGAACAGTGGGCACCGACCGGCAGAAACATAAATCTGCACCTATGGCATGGAGGACGAGACAAAACACTGTCAGAGCCGTAATGCGGTGCAGAAGTGTGCAGTGTGTGTGTGCTTGCCGCGCGTCTACATTTGAAATAACCAACCTGAGCGCGCAAAAGACGCGATGTGATTGTGAACGTCTATTTTTCCGTGCGGGGCTCCGTTTTTATGATGAGAGGAGTAGAAAGGTTGAGAGAGCACTCCAGGTAAATTTTGAAATGTACCAGGTTTATTTATATATACATGGAGAGAGAGAGAGAGGCTATATAAGTTAAGTAGTTAAATGTGTTTGTTTACACACAGAGAAAAAGAAAAGTGTAAGCTTTTAATAAGTCCAAGAATAAAATTATTAATTTACTCAACATGTTCAAATTGATTTACAGAACTTTTTTTGCTGTTTTCTAACAGTTTGGACTTGAATAAAGAAAGAGAACTTGCACTTAACCTTTTCACAGGCATTTTGTTTAGACAGATATCGCGATATATCATTATAGGATTTTCTAGAAATATATCGATTATCGCAGAATCGCTGTATCATGATATTATCGTTATCGTGAGCCATGTATCGTGATTATATCGTATCGTGAGGTACCCTGCGATTCCCACCCCTACTCATTATGAATATGTGGTTAAAAAAAAAAAAGGAAAAAAAAAAAGAAGAAAAATACTGGAGTGACTCAGAATTAGGTTGTGACTCATTCTTTCAGATTTCAGATCAGACCGATTTGATTATAAAATGGTTCAACCACCAAATTAATGAATTATAAAATTGTTTAAAAAAAAAACTATTATAATTAGATGAGCTGAGGCTTTTCAGTGTTCATCTGAGTTATCTTTCAATGTTTGTTTGATATTGTGACATAGATAGTAGAGCTTCTGTCCATGACAGACAAGAAATGGGTCTGTAAAGAAGAAGAGTGAGGCGTTGTGCAAATATTATAAGAAAAGCCTCTGGTTTAGGACCGAATGAGCATAGAGCAATCAGTTTGCCAATAAACAATGGAATAAGAGTAACTAACTACTTACAGTACAAAGACTACCTCAACATCTCTGTGTTAATGGACACAAGAGCTTCTTAAGATTTTCCTAATGACTCTTGCTCTGTTCTGGTATGTCAGGTGACGTTTCGCACGAGGATCTACCACTGCAACATCAACAGTCAGGGTGTGATCTGTCTGGACATCCTGAAGGACAACTGGAGCCCGGCGCTCACCATCTCCAAAGTGCTGCTGTCCATCTGCTCTCTCCTCACAGACTGTAACCCTGGTAAGACGCTGGTCTGATCGAGCCGGTCAAGGGCTGGAGCTCCAGTGTTGGTCAGTATGCTGGAGCTCCACCTGTTTGACCGAGACGACAGCAGGGCAGTTACAGGTGTGGGCATCGATAAAGCTGCTTCATGCTCATGTATGAAACTGCACACATCTTTCTGTTCATCTCCTGTCTGAGCTATTTGATTTCCTTATATGGAAAATGGTCGTAAAAAGGCGACGACTTTCTCGCAGGCTGAGCCTTGAATGCATGTGCTTACTGTATTTTGCAGAAAATAAGTTGCATCTAGGGCTACGTTTACACTAGTGTTTTCGTTTTAAAACGCATGATTTTTGTTAGGGTTACGCCTGTCGTTTACACTACTCCGGCATTTTCGAGGTCGAAAACGGAGACTTCTGAAAACCCTGCAGACCCCGTTTTAGTTTGAAAACTCCGGGGTTGCGTTTCAGTGTAAACGGACCAAAACTTTTGAAAACGATGGCGTGGCTGCCCACATTCGGTCTGCGTATCCTTGCCGACCGTGTTAACAATAACATCATGCTCATTGTTGTACCCATAGATATGTACATGTAGATTCCCCGCTCCAAGCATGCAGACACGTCCACCATCTAAATAATAGGGAATCTATCTATACATATCTATGGTTGTACCTGCATGAATGGTCATGTGACATGCGTTTTCCGTTGTGTAGTGTAGCCAGAGATCGTTTCCAAAACGCAAGTGTAGACGAGGATCATTTTCATTTTAAAAGAGCGTTTTAAAATGAAAATGCACTAGTGTAAATTAGTGAAAAACATTGATTTCTCGATTTGAATCGATTCTCTTTTATACGAAACGATATTGATTCTTTAATCCCAAGAAACAGTTAGTCTAGCCTGTTTTCAGTTAATAAACAGAACAATGTAGCACACATCCCATCCAATAAATTGCAATAAGCTTTGTTACTTTTGATATGAAACAAAATCTCAGAATTCAAATTCTGTCCGTTTTATTGCAATATTCAAACAATAAATCAGATGTTCCTCAGTAGTGCCTCAGTTCAATCGAAACAGCAGACACATGAACTGATCATGTCCTCTGCTTTAATACCAATTTCACTGATCTTGCATACCCCTCGACAAATGTGCAGTTGCGCCCCTGACTGTAACTGATATATATCCAAAATAATCAATATTAAAACAGAATCGAATTTAATCGCAAGCTTGTGAAGCACAATCGAATGGAATAGTGAAATTTGTCAAAACCCTGCCCTAGCCATCATACACACTTACCCATTTTGTAAATAGTCACAGAGGAAAAACTGGGCATCATAAACGACTGAGGATCACACACTACCAGACTTCATTCCAGTCACTTCAAATTCGCGCAGAAACGTGCGCCTGTGACAGATTAAAACAGTACTGTTCTAAAATCGGCTTAAAATATCAAACATGTTTGGTATCCTCCAACTGAATAGATTTAGAAGAATATTTTTAGAATATTTTTGAAAAATTTTAGAAGCTAAAAAATCTGGGTCTGTGACATCATACACTATGCAATATTTTAAAGAAATCTGTCAACTCAAATCTGCAGATTGGCTCTGACTTTCAGCAGCTAGTAGTAACGTAGTGTATTCCAGCATTGTCACATCAGTGTAAAATACTAGTAAATGAAAAGTTTACAAACATTATAAACGCTATAAATGTTTTTTTGTTAGTTCCCCTTACTCCACAACAAATGCTTTAAATTGAACGGTATTCTGAACAAAACAGGAATGGAAAAATATTAGCATAAAACAGATTATCCTGGCATTTATTTTAAACAACATTCATTAAAAAAACAGCAAGTCTAAACCAATTTACTGAAAGTGAAAGTACTGTTTTGTGGGAAATGCGGTATCAAATGAAACTTGGGCTCATATACCTCTCTGGTTTGGCACAGATCATCATTTTGCACGCTTTGCATGCTTGACTGTAATCGCATTATGTAAGTCACAGCATGGTTCACATGAGAAAGAAATGCAACTTATATTCTGGAAAATACATTTCATTCATTGCTGAGAAGGGTTGCTTCAAATTCAATATATTTAATATGGATATTCACCCAATAGTGTTTTTGTGCTTTATTTAAAAAAAAATATTTGAGAAATTCAACACAATGTATCCAAAATACAAAAACATACACCACTACTCCATCTGGTACACTTTAGTGCAACGGTGCAATCCTGCAGATTTAAAGTTCTTTTAATTCATCTAAGAGGTTACATCATGACCGATCTTTTATTGGTCATGTCTTCATGCGATACAACAAGCTTGCGCCTCTTGCTTCAAACATTTGCGTGCTCATGAATTAAAGTCAGTGGAACAAAAAGTGGCTGATGAAGCGTGTACACTTGAAAACTGAAGTATATATTGCGCTCTATAGATGCTGCCTATGAAGAGTGTTTCAAATCAATTCAGTTCAGTCACTTGAAGTTCCTTTTTAGCGAAGGAACCTAAAGCCCAAAGTGCACTTCAGTTTTTATGCGTATACTGAGGTATGCATACAGTGTGTGACACAAACATTGTCATGAACACAGTACACATGCAGCTTGATTTTTCATAACTGCACATACAGTGTACTTTGGGTTTTAAAGAGGTCATGAACTGCCTGTTTTTTTTTTTTTTTTGTTTTTTTTTTTAATTTTGTACTGTTCTCTGAAGTCCTTAAATTATCAAGATTTTTCCATCAAAAAACATCAATTTAGAAGTAATTAGCTATTTTCTGTCCTGTTTTCAACCGCCCTCATTAGAACACCCTGTTTGAGTAGGTGTGGCGGATTGTAGACTCAGAAGTAAACGCCCACTGCTATGATTGGCTAGATGGACGCTGATGTGATTTAGGTCAAAAACCATGAATACATATCAAACAATCTGTAAGAAGAGACAAAGCAACAGTGATCACGTAATAAAAACCGTTACTCACACTTGTATGTTGCGACATTACTGTCCAATCCAATATATTCAGCACAGCATCATCTTTTAGTTTGTCTTTCTGAAAATCCCGCATCAAATTGTGCCTTATTTGTAAATGAATCCGTGGTAAAATGAAGTGAACAAAGTACTGAGTTCTTACTGACACGGTCTGGATCTTCATTACAAATAAAGTTCATCCACTCTTTCCTAACGTTAAGATCAGAAGGAAGGCAATGCAAAGAACTTGGCACAAATACAGCGTCTTGTCTTTGTAGCATCATTATCGTTTGGTTTCTGCGTAGACCTGCGCTTTCACGTCTCTCGTAAACACTACATGCGCAAATCAGTGGGCAGGGCTAGATAAGCAGTGATGTAGAATCTGTAGGCGGGGCTAAACAGGCAGGGATGTAGAATCTGGGCGGGGCTAAACAGGCAGGGATGTAGAATCTGGGCGGGGCTAAACAGACGGCTGTATAATATGTGGGCGGGGCTAAACAGACGGCTGTATAATATGTGGGCGGGGCTAAACAGACGGGTGTAGAATATGTGGGCGGGGCTAAACGGGCAGTGATGTAGAATCGGTGGGTGGGGCTAAACAGGCAGAAATAGAAGCAGGCGTTGATCTTCTATGGAGGCGGTGCTTTTCCACACTATTACATCGAGTAGAACATTCCACAAGCTGTTGTTTTGTCAGACTGCCTTCAATATAAGCTGTTTTTAGACTGAGAAAGTTTTGAAACTTACAGGATGTTTTTATAGTACAGTGACCTCTTATATGTGAAAAGATCAAGGGAATTTTGGTTTCTCAGTTCATGACCCCTTTAACATTGTGTCTGTGTAGACTGTAGATAGCAGCTGATTGTGTTTTTAACCTGGTGAATTGTGTCGTCTTCTGCAGCTGACCCTCTGGTAGGAAGCATCGCCACGCAGTACACAACCAACAGACCTGAGCACGACAGGATAGCCAAACAGTGGACCAAACGCTACGCCACATAATTCCTCCGGCCGCGGCGCGCCGCTGCCTGCCGGACGTCTGTGGGATTGGGAGGAAATGGGGGGGGATGGGGATCCATAGGGTAGAGATACAGGGTGGATTTTATGATGGAATTTAAATTCCCATTTCAATTGTTTTCTTTCCCTGCATATATTTTTTGTTGTTGTTGTGTTTGTTTCCCTTGGCTCAAGTAGCATCATGATTTGACAAAAAATGGATCTTAATGTATTTTCTTTGCCTTCCTGTTGTAAATTGGTTTTATTTGGAGCTTCCTCATTCTTGTCAAATGAAGTCACAGCATGAGCCTATGGCAGGATTGTTCCATGTATGTATTTCCCCACCAATATTAAAGTTGACGTTGGTGTACAGAGTCGTGCCGTATCTGTCAATGCAAGCATTCAGGAAACACTGATGATATATTTCTGGTAAAAAGCCTGTCTGGAACATTTTAAAAAATATTAAGGACTTTTCTGCTTTGTGAAATCTCATTCTTATTACAATAATGCAAATAAAAAATTAATGTATACATCATAGTAGTATTTGTTTTGCTGTTTTAATTTATGCTGATTATAACAAGAGTGAGATTTCTTATTACGGTAAGGAGAATTGCAGTAGTGGAGGTGTGTAAAATCGTGATGCAGTGGTTCTGAAATTGGCTTTTTCTTAATGGAATGAAAAGATATGTGTGAGAATTCCAAACTGGTATTATGTTGACTAGGATGATGAATAGCTCACAACATAACGTTCATTAACCTCATCTTACAGAAGACTTGCCCAATATTACAGCATGTTGCTGTTAAATATTCATAACCACAAACAGAAATGTCAACAGTCCATCCAGTCAATAAACATTTATTTGGTTAAATCAGTCATTACATGGTGAGTAAACGCAGCATGTCTTTGTTCAAATATATTTTGTATAAATTAGAACACGCTACTAAGACAAGGGTTTCACTAATATCCGTTGATAACTGCTGGAGTTTTCCTCTACTTACTGTAGCATCCGTATAGTGCTTTCCTGTGCACTAGAGTTCAGGCGTTTAAAGCAACAGCCTACAGGCTTCATCTCACTAACTACATCATTATAGCTTTGGGTTTCTAACACTTTGAGATGAAATGGAAAGAATAGCTGACCTAAGATTAAAGTTAGTTTTGGAAATAATGCTGGAAGACATCATACACACTATGTGACTTTAACATAACAGTGTTGCCGTATTTTTATTAATTGGCATTTTAAAGCACTTCATGCCAGTTCTTGACTGAAGTTCACATCTGAAGGACAGACGAAGCACTTAAATGGTCCATTTTCTCATTTTATATAAATGCAACTACTGATTCTCATATCCAGGCCATATTCTATCGCAAAATAAATTATTTTATAAAAAATTATTTTTGCATAAATAAGTGAAGCCTATAATGTAAAAAGACGTAGATTTCTATAACATACTGAAATTGTAAAATACATTATTTTTATTGAATTAATGAGAACCAAAATGACAGTTACAAAAACTGAATGTCAGAAATCTGGAAGAACTGCGCTAATGAGAAAGAAATCTTTTGCTTTAAAGTTTCAGAATAAACTCCTTAATGGTCTAAAAAAAAAAAAAAAAATCCTGTCAACATTTTTTATTCTTATTCTTTTTGGTGATTTGTCTTGACTAGTCAATCACTGCAGCCTGATGACAAAAAAAAAGTAATTAATTCTCATCTTCTCTGATTGACTGACTGTAGTGAGCCAAGCACAGTGACGCAGCATCTCTGTGAGTGTTGTGCTTCATATGTTCAACTGTTTTCCCATCAGTGAGCACAAATGCAACGAAAGAAAGATTAGTGCATTTATTTCTGAGTGTAAATAGATCTAGTCCTGGCTAACCTCTTCTGAAGTGCAGACAGCGGCGCTCAGATGTCGCTGGACGGCGTGCCCTTGCTCTTGCATCCGGGCAGAGGGGAGGCAGATTTGCTCTGTGGCTGAGTGAGGCGGCTGGTGAAGGGTTCGATTAAAGAGCTTCGGTCTGTGACCGTCACCTCCCAGAGTTTGACCTTCTCTCCGCGCGCCCACTGCTGCGCCGCGTCCTGATCCACCTGCCTCCGCTCGCGCAGGTCACACTTATTCCCCAGCACCATCACCATCACCTGCGCGC
>CM077244.1:31594148-31609148 GCA_039654775.1 Spinibarbus caldwelli
ACCACGTTTGTAATATTTTGTTATACTTTTGAATATTAATTGTTCGGCATATACAATTAATAAAAATAAATAAATAAATAAATAAATAACATAAAAAAGTCACTTCCGGGAGACGATCTCTCGCTTCTTCTTCTCTCTCTGAGTCCAAGAGAAGCGCCAAATATTATTATTATTTAACCTGAAGTTTAAAAAGAAATATGTCGAAACGCAGTGTATGTAGTTGGTTAAATACACTTGATGGTTTAAGTTAAAATCAAATTCGTAGGTACAGACTACGTTTCCCAGAAATCTTTAACAACCGGAACCGGAAATGCGATGGAACGGCCTCATAAAGCATTATGGGTACTTTTTCTTTCCCTTTCCGGTTAGTACGCCAGCAAGTAAGCGAGACTTTCTCATTTTTTTCTGAATGTAGAATCCATCTAAAATCTTAACGCGTTTAATATCATCCGAATCACACGATTAGTGTGTTTAGTGCGCAATATCTGAGCGTTACTCTGCGAGCGTTATTTCCCGCCGTTATGAAGCTGTAGGGTGATTTAAAGCGGAATCGTGAAGCGCGGGGATGCTGATGTCTCGCCGGAGTTTGCACGTTTTCTCCGGTCTCTGTCAAAACTGAATCACACTTCATACACGATCAAAAGTCATTTTCGGGAGTTATGTTTGTTAAGCTTATTTAAATCATCGTTCGTGGTTTAAGAGTTGTCTGTGTAACAGTTAGCGTGCTCAAACTCTTCACAACACCGCTATTGGGAATAAACTACTGTCAGTTACACACTACAGCTGTTATTATCTACAGTCTGAGATATCAAATAACTTGATTGTGATATGAGTTTATACACTCTTGCTGATCAGACTTTGGTCTCCTGTGATCTGCCGTGTTATGGTTATTGATAAAAAGCTGCACGGAAATCAAGATTCAGGTTATAATGTGTCTGGTCGTTTAAGATGAAGTGCAGAACTGTTTTTGCCTTCATTAATTAGTTAAAAACAATTAACAATCTTGTGATTTGTAGTATTAAAAATGTAGAAGTTCTATGTAGTCTTAAGACTGAGCTAGGCTTATAAATTACTATAACCTTATACTTTATCACCCTACTATATCTCTACAACATTATTTTTTATTCTATTCATATTCTATTTTATATATATATGTATATGTGGTTTGTTTATGTATACATGCGTGTATTTTATTTAATTTTTATTATTGGTGTAGTTGTCTCTGTGTACTGGAAGCTTGTGACACTAAAACAGATTCCTTGTATGTGCAAACATATAAAACTCTTTCTCTTTCTTTCTGTCTTCTGATAAATCTGCACACATGCAATTTAATAAAATGAGTAAAATACGGTGTATAATAGATTTAGATGCAACTTTTGAGAAAGCGTCAACTATCAAAATACATATGAAGAGTTTATTTGCAAAAACCGATAACTCCATTTTTTTGTACAAATTTTCAAAAATCATGTTTATGTTTTTGTTTACCTTTTTTTTTGTTTTTTTTTTTGTTTTTTTTAACCTAGTCAAAATAACCCAACTGCAGTTTGATTGAGATGAATTGGAATGCACAATGAAAAAAGATGATTTGAGTTATCTGTTTTTGCAAATGAACTCTGTATAATGCATGACTGATATATTCATGCAGGTGTCTCAGTGTTTTCTTGGCGTGGTTGTTGACTTACTATGAATTCATATCTGTATAGTTTGTATTTATATATATTTAAACTGTAATTATCTGTATTTTTACATTACTGTTAGTGTTTAGTGTTAACTGTATGCACCAAGGGTCTGAGAGTTACGCAATTTCAATTCTCTGTATGTATGTGCTGTACATGTGGTGGAATTGACAATAAAGCTGACTTTGACTTTGACTTGGCTTTTGGTGCTGCAGGTGAGGCATCATGGGAGCGTACAAGTACATGCAGGAGCTCTGGAGGAAGAAGCAGTCGGACGTGATGAGGTTTCTGCTGCGCGTGCGGTGCTGGCAGTACCGTCAGCTGTCGTCCCTTCACCGGGCCCCGAGGCCCACCAGACCCGATAAAGCCCGCAGGCTGGGATACAAGGCCAAGCAGGGTGAGTGACGAGTTGCTTCACTTGATGTGTATTATTTTTATAATGCACTAACTATGTTTCCATCCAAAAATTGTAGTTAAATTTATGCACAAAGCTGGAATATCGCATAAAACATTTGCGAATAAAGCACCGTTTCCATCCAACGTGTCAGAGAACAAAATCATCACTTCCTGATAAACTGGCACTAAATATCACTAAGAAGCCACTTAATATAATTTTCATATATGTGACCCTGGAGCACAAAACCAGTCTTAAGTGTCAATTTTTTGAAATTGAGATTTATACATCATCTGTAATCTGAATAAGCTTTCCATTGATGTATGGTTTGTTAGGATAGGACAATATTTGGCCGAGATCTGAGGGTGCAAAAAAAATCTAAATATTGAGAAAATCACCTTTAAAATTGTCCAAATGAAGTTCTTAGCAATGCATATTACTAATCAAAAATTAAGTTTTGATATATTTACGGTAAGAAATTTACAAAATATCTTTATGGAACGTGATCTTTATTTAATATCCTAATAATTTTTGGCATAAATGAAAAAAACGATAATTTTGATCCATACAATGTATTTTTGGCTATTGCTACAAATATACCTGTGCTACTTATGACTGCTTTTGTGCTCCAGGGTCACATGTGATGAATTACTTGCGCCTCAGAGCGAGCAGACGAAACAATGAATGCGGTCATTGCTTTCGGAGGTGGATGCTACACAAGCTGTTTTTTTGGCATGGGAGCTGAACACGCAGCAGCCAGAAATACAGCTTGGGTGAACCCAAATAAAACTAACAAAGTAAAATAAAACATGAATAGAGATGAGACTATCATCCATGTATGAATAAAAACAGTAGGTGGAGGTATGTGCCTATGGTGCAGAATATGCCAAAATTCCAAAGGAGGAGGAAGTGGATGCTGCTGTTTGGGAACGCAGTCGTGTAAGACAGTTGTACAGAAATACTCTGATGACAGACTTTGCTCAGGTGTTTTGGAACGACCAAAACAACGTTTCAGATGCTGTGAACGAGATCGGTCCGCTGCTAGTCAAGTTATCCTGTCTCATCGTGCAAAGTCACATGACTTTTTTTGATACGCAAGGTGAAATTTATTCGGTAAATGTGTTTCCATCGTAGTTTATGCGCAATATTTTCTTATAGGATAAAGTTGATCCTATTCAAATGTGCGCATACGTTTTTGTTTTGTTTTTTTTTGTTTTTTTTTAAATGTGTATTTTTAGAATTTAGAACGCGCAACTTGGCATTTCCATGCAATATTTTTATGCAATATTCCAAAATGCACTTAAAAATAAGTGGATGGAAACATCTTATGTCACACAAAGCACTCCAAAGCAGGTCCAAATGAATGAACTGTTCTGTTTAGTTGATACTCAGTTGACCGTTCTCTCTCTCTCTGTAGTTTGTGGCTCATGTTTCTAGAGTCTGTATCTAAACTCTCTGCTTTTGTACAAACAGGCTACGTCATCTACCGCATACGTGTGCGCCGTGGAGGCCGCAAGCGCCCCGTGCCTAAAGGTGCCACCTACGGCAAACCCGTGCACCACGGCGTCAACCAGATCAAGTTTGCACGCAGCCTGCAGTCTGTAGCTGAGGTACGTAACGTGAGCAGCATCTCGGCCTGAGAGGGGATCTGCAGTCAGACACAATGAAACAGATTTGTTAAAACCGACAACATTTATGTCAGGTTTTTATATGCACAATGGACACTTTTAAAAAGCATAAAAACACATTTACCTTTATGGGTTTACAGGGATTTATGGTTAGACTTTTATAGATTTTACGACCTGTAAATGTCAATAATGAACACATCTAGACTGGAACAGATTTTTTTACTGTATTAGCACCAAAAGTCTTATTGACAAGACAAGCTCTGAACCACGTTTAAACGTATTTGTCCATTGAGACAGGATTACTGCATCCTAATAGTGTCAAAGTACAGGTACTTTAGAGATCCCTGCTATCAAATAACAGCTCCGTGTATAAACACCACATGTAGTGTAATAGTGCTGCAGTGCCCATCCACTTTTCAGCAGCCTTGCTTCTAGAACTATTTTCCCCATGTATTATTGTCTCAGGTATTGGAAAAAGGTCTTTGTTAATGGGTTATGGTCCAAACTTGATTTGAAGCAAAACTATTTAAAAATCTGACAAAAAGACAAAGGTACAGGACTTTAACAGCACTACAATCCCATGAAGCATTACATGACTTCAATTTAAAAACTGTTCATATATAAGAACTGATCTAAAGATGTTGTAAAAAATATGAGGCTTTTTAATTTGCTTCAAAATTTTTGTTATTATAAATATAAAATTTTGACCCATAACATTGAAGTGCCAGGCACTTCAAAGCTGTTTTGGCTCTGTGCGCTTTTCTGATTGATGGAGATTTCTTTAAAGAATCATGGTTAACCTTTAACATTTCTGGCAAAAGAAAAATAGTGAGGTTATATATTAAAAAAGTTAGTTATGTGATCTGTTGGCTTTAACAAAAGCATATACCATCACTTAACAACCTCATAGCTCACAGTAGATCTGTCTGTAACGGTTGTTAAAAATCACTTTCCCTGTGGAGAGAGTGGATGGGTTTTTAGTTTTAGTTTTGTGGGTGTTTTTAGTTTAGGTTGACATTGTCTGGGTAAACTCTTCAAATGCATCAGAGAAGTGGATGTGCCTTTAACATGGAGAGGTCATTTCTACACAGACAAGTGTGCTTGGTAAACACTGCGCTCTTATGACCGATTTGGCAAGCTAATGTTTTGTTCCACCTGTTGGGTAACATCGTAGTAATTTAAAAACTGGTCAAAGTTCAGAAAACATAGGGACAAGCCCTACTGGACTGTGATTGCTGTATTTTTATTCTTCAAGTAGCAGGAGTACACAAACAAGAAGGGAAGATGTCTTGTACCAGTTGATATTGTTTGATGTGGTACAAATTATGTCTAGTAATTAGTCACTGAACCCAGGCAAAAAAAAAAAAAGTGCACTTCCATAATGTAGTGCTCTATATTTGTGCACTAATTTTGTACTTCATATACTAAAAAAAAGAAAAGAAAATCCCACATACTACCAATACTTGCAAAAGTATCAAAAACAATTTATTGACAATGTTTGAACTTCATCAGGCATTTTCTTTTGTATTGTAGGGTTTTTTTTTTATTACTTTTTTGGTCTTTTTCTCCTTCACACCTATCTATTACCTGCTGGTGTGCGATGATTGATTGAATGAGTCCTTAATATTCTAAAAATTAATCTTTAGTAGTTTCTAAGGTAATCTTAGAAAAGTAATGTGTACTCAAATGTGCTATTTTGGGACCCCATGAATATGAACCAAAATATTAACTTTTAACATATTTTACCTGTGTTTAGTTACCACTTTTAATACATTTGAAGACATCTTTCATACACTAGTGTATTCAAGTGTACTACAAGTGGTAACTAAACACATTTTTTAAATATAGAGAAAGTATGATAAAAGCATGTTTTAGTTCATATTCATGGTCCCAAAATAGCACAGTTGCTTCTAGGGCTGTTAGATTATGACAAAAATCATAATCGTGATTATTTTGGTCAATATTGTAAATTGATTATGAGTGGGCCATATGACCAAAACTTTACATGAATGATTTATTTAAAGATATCGATATATATCAAATATATATTTTCTCTAAATACGTTTGCTATGACATCTACATTTTAGAGACCAGCGAAATGTCACAATTCTCAATACCATAGCATAGAGTACTAGTGACTTATGTTAGTAAAAATAAATAAATAAAATAAAATTACTTCTCAAAATTATTGAAAATACAACTGTCAGTATTAAAAAAGCAAAGGACAAATACAATAGAA
The DNA here is from genome assembly GCA_039654775.1 of Spinibarbus caldwelli. Taxonomy (NCBI): domain Eukaryota; kingdom Metazoa; phylum Chordata; class Actinopteri; order Cypriniformes; family Cyprinidae; genus Spinibarbus; species Spinibarbus caldwelli. Next base: position 31,600,086 of record CM077244.1, read on the forward strand.
TAAAAAAATAAAAAATACATATGAAACAAACTGTGCTTTAAGTATTCAGTTAACAGCCTACAACAGAAATGAATAATCAAATGTAAAATAAAACAGCATATTCTTCACTGTAAGAATTAAACTTCATTTGTTTCTTATTAAAGCTACAAAAGACCTTCAGTCAAGAGCAGCAGTGATTTCGTCTGTCTTTTGTTGTTTGATTAATATTAAGCACACAGTCGGCAGCAGGAATATTAGCCCGCTGTCACTTTAAGAGCCGCACGGATCCAATTTACCGTTACACACGTATCATCATTCTCATCTCTTTAAGTTCATTTATTACATAACCGAGGGAGGTTTACATGAATAATCACCAAGCGCCGTGTTTTGACACGTTTTTGCGTGTATCTGACCGTTTAGGTGCGCACTTTGGGCTAAAAGATGACTTCACATGTCCGTATTCTGTTCCGTCTCTGAGCGCATGCAGAAACAGCGCAAGTTCTCTTTCGCGCTTTTAAGAACATTAATAAATCTAATCAACTTAAATCAAGCACGTCCCATTTTGCAAGTCATGTTACATGATTTTACTGATTTGCACGTGAAATTGGGCTTTTATGGAGGAATGAAAGCATACCGCTGGGAATGGGGCACAATAATCATTTTATCTCGATTATTGTGTTTTCATAATCGTTGGAGGCCGAAATCGAAACCGTATTTCGATTAATTGCACAGCTTTAGTTGCGTCTTAAGATTATTTTAAAGTGCCCCTATTATGGGTAATGAAAGGTTCATATTTTGGTTTTGGTAGTCCCCAACAACAGGTTGACATGCATGCAAGGTCAAAAAAACACTTTGATTTTCTTAAAATATGCATTTATTTGTACCTTATTTTCTCAACGACTCCCAAACGATTCGCTCAACGATTCATTTTTCCAAACCCCTCCTTTGTGTGACTCTAATCTGTGGTGATTGGTCTCATTTTCATTTCATGATGTCTGTAATGCCTGATAAAGCAGTGTTTGTGAGCGCAGGGCTGCTTTGTGTACAGCGTTACCGGGGAAAAGGCTAGCGGCACCTAGTGGCAAAGAATGAATTTGCATTTTCATTCAGACCAACACGAAAATCAAGTTTTCCCAGGTCTGTGGGCAGGCAATATGCTAATTTTTCATGTTGACGTCAACATGAAACGGCTTGGGATTCGTTTTAAAAACGACTCTTTCTTTTGAGAGACAATAACTTTCAACAATAACACTTTCAGATTTAAAACTTTGCAGAATGTTTTCATTCACTTAGAGCTGTTACACTGCATGAAAGGTCATTTTAAAAATCCATAATAGGGGCACTTTAAGAAGTACTAAAGAGTAATTTTTTAGTATATTAAGTACAAAATTAGAGCATGAAAATAGAGCACTTTAAGTACATTATGGAAGTGCACCTTTTTTTTGTTTTTGTTTTTTCACCTGGGAACTGTGACGTAAATGTGTATGTCCTCAAGACTCTGTTCTGGTGTATTCAGATGTCACCATATGTCTTGCATTGTTTTATTTTGACCATTCCTCATGGTTTCAGTATGCAGAGTTTTCTTTTTGTCTAGGTGAAGTTTCTCACCTCTACCTAATGAATTATCTCTTGCATATTCGTAAATGCAACCAGCTGCATAAAATGATGCGTGCATTTGTTCACGCTTTGTATTAATTTCCCAAGCGTTTCATGTTGTGGTGTTGCTCTAATCTGTGCTCCTCGTGTGTTTTCAGGAGCGTGCGGGACGTCACTGCGGAGGTCTGCGGGTGCTCAACTCCTACTGGGTGGGAGAAGACTCCACATACAAGTTCTTCGAAGTGATCCTCATCGACACCTTCCACAAAGCCATCAGACGCAACCCCGACACGCAATGGATCACCAAGCCTGTGCACAAGCACAGGGAAATGCGCGGGCTCACATCCGCTGGCAAGAAGAGCCGTGGTTTGGGCAAGGGCCACAAGTTCCACCTCACCATCGGCGGCTCTCGACACGCGGCCTGGAAGAGACGCAACACCCTGCAGTTGCACCGTTACCGCTAAACAATGCGTGCTACAACTGTACATTTGCCCAAATAAAGTACCTTTGTGTGGTTACATGGTGTGTCTTTATTGCGAGCTTGTAGATAAACAGGGAGTCCGTGTTACAAAAGGCAGGTATTTACTCACCGGCTGGAATGAGCAGCATATGTGTTATGATACACAATGTGTAGTTTCCCCTTGTTTTCTTTGGGCTGTGAGGTTATGTTTAGACTGCATATACATTCAGCTGCTTTATGGGACAATTTGAGTATTAGGTGATGTTTACTCCACTCATTCCTGGGGTTGAAGGTGAACAGGAAAGTCCTGGCAATTTTGCCTGTATTTGCCTCTAAAAATGTCTTAGTTTCACCGAGCAGGTTGGTGATTTATATGCAGCATGAGACTGACAATCATAACAATGGCACTATTGGGAGTGTGATGTTTATGCATTTATACAACATTTCTATTACTAAGTTAATATACTGTATCTTAATATTTGGAATGCAGCTCAGCCAATCAAATTCAGCTAGAGCTGTATAAAAATTACAATCAGGTAAAACTTTAACTGTCTTTCAGGACAAAAGTGACAAAATACTGATGCGGTTTTAGAAGAGATATTTATATAAACAAAAAGTAAGAATCTTCTTACTTCTAAGAATCATCTTGGCTCTTAATTTAGCGTAAAAATTTCTGATTAGGAGTCTTGTCTTAAGAGTGATTCAGGACCAATCTGAGAGCAACTCTGAGCGAGGAAAAGACAAAAACTTTCATTTTAGGGAGGAGGCGGGGCTGACCCTGTTGCTAGGTATGACAGAGTCTTTTGAAGACTGATTGGTTGTCCAAGAAGAAAAAAAAAGCGCTTTTAAATAGGGCCCTTTTAATTTTTTTTTTTTTATTATTTACCACAGTCACACATTGGTGTGTGTGGCCCTGTTTAAAAGCACTCCTCTCTCTTTCTCTCTGTACAGTATGTATGTGTGTATATATATATATATATATATATATATATATATATATATATATATATATGGTTATTTGGGCATAAAACTAACTGAAACAACTACATAATCTTTATTCACACATAACAAAAATAACTTGCATATTTTATTTTGCATGGCCTCCTTTGGCTGATAACAGCTTGCATCTTTGCTGGCATTGTTTCTGTGTACTTTTCCACAGTCTCTGTTGTTAATGCCTTCCAAATAGTTCCTAGTTGTTCCCAAAGACTTGCTTTTGATGAAACTTTTGTACGATCTATCTTTGAATCATTTAAATCCCAACAATAATTATATACATACATATACAGTCATGTGAAAAAGTTAGGACACCCTATTCCATGGTTTTCCATATCAGAACATCATAAAAAAATAAAAAAAATAAAAAATCTGGTTCTTGGCAGGTCTTAAAATTTGGAAAATAAAACCTCAGATGAACAAAATCACATGAAATATCACACCGTGTCATTTATTTAACAAAAATAAAGCCTACATGGAAAAGCCATGTGTGACAAAATTAGGACACCCTTACTGTTAACATAGGAATTAAGAGGGTAAGTAGCAGTCAGGCACTGCTAATCAAATACCTTTGATTAACTGATCATCAGCAAGAGCGAGCACCTCTATTAACACAATGCCAAGGAGGAAAGACCTCAGCAATGATCTTAGAGAAGCAATTGTTGCTGCCATCAATCTGGGAAGGGAAACACGACCATTTCCACATTTATTCACAAGTGAAAGACATTCAAAACAGACACCAATCCTCCCAAGAGTGGACGTCCCAGCAAATTCACCCCAAGATCAGACCGTGTAACGCTTAGAGAAATGGCAAACAACCCAAGAACTTCACTGCAGACTCTACAGGCCTCAGTCAACATGTTAAATGATAAAGTTCATGACAGTACAGTTAGAAAAATATGGGACAAGTATGGCATGTATGGAAGAGTTGCCAGAAGAAAGCCTCTTCTATCTAAAAAAGCATGGCAGCACGGTTTAGGTTTGCAAAGTTACATCTCAGCAAACCATAAGACTTCTAGAACAATGTCCTTTGAACAGATGAGACCAAAGTGGAGATGTTTGGCCAGAATGCAGAGCGCCACGTTTGGTGAAAACCTAAAGAGCATATCAGCAAAAACACCTCATAGTAAAAGTCACGCATGCTGGTAGAGGGCTGATGATTTTGTGCTTGTTTTGTAGCCACAGGACCTGGGGATCTCACAGTCATTGAGTGAACCCTGAACTCCTCTGTATAATAACAGTATTCTAGAGTCAAATGTGAGGACATCGTCCGATAGCTAAAGTTGGGCCAAAATCGGGAGATGTAACTGAACAATGATCCCAAGCACACCAGCAAATCTCAGGTTGTTGCAATAGCCCAGTCAAAGTCCAGAGCTCATACTGACTCAAAAGCTGTGCTGAGAGCTGTGAATAAACAAATGCCCACAAACCTCAATAAACTGGAGCAACGTTGTAAAGAAGCGTGGGCCAAAACTCCTCCAGAACGATGTGAGAGACTGATAAAATCATACAGAAAATGATTACTTCAAGTTATTGCTGCTAAAAATGGATCTACAAGCAATTGAATCATAGGGTGTCCTAACTTTGTCACACGTGTCTTTTCAATCTTTGCTCTATTTTTGTTGAATAAATAATGACATAGTGTAATATTTAATGTGTTGTTGTTCATCTGAGGTTTTATTTTCCAGATTTTAAGACCTGACAAGGACCAGATAATTTTTTATGATGCCCTGATACAGAAAACCATGGAATTCAACAGGGTGTCCTAACTTTTCACATGACTGTACATATACATACATACACACACACACACACACACACACACACACACACACATATATATATATATATATAAACAAGTGCATCTCAAAAAATTAGAATATTGTGAATATATAGGCAACGATTAATCACAATTAATCGCATCCAAAATAAACATTTTTTGTTTAATACATGTGTGTGTACTGTGTAGGCTATATTTATTATGTGTATATAAAGACACACACGCAGCATATATTTTGAAAATATTTGCATGTATATATTTATATTCATATGATTTATATTATATATAAATATATTTAATATATAAACATAACATATTTTTCTTAAATATTCTTCCTTTCTTTAAAATAAATCTCATTCAACAACATTGATTTTTAGTACATAACATTCTGTAGCTGTTGCTCTGTATTATGATGAGCTTCAGTAATGGTGACACTGAAAGTTCTTTATGAAGGCTGTTGTCTGAGTTCAGGAACAGCCAGTGAATCTTTTAAACTCATTCTTGTGGCGTCTCTAGAATCTAAATGTCTTTTTGAGCGTGCTCATATTTAGCCGGAGGTCCTGATGCTCTGACCCTTGACCTCTGTGGCCCGAGCCTGAAATGGAATGGAAAATCTAAGTAGTATTTGGCATGAGAACCTTCTCACATCTCATCACTTCAGTGCTGCTTATTACACACTTTCTTAAAGGTTTCTGGAGCCTGTTGTGTCTTTGGGCTATAAAGTGACATTAATGAATTAGCCATAGATGCAAATCTAATTATAATAAATAATGTATTAAAAATAAATCTTTCTAATCTGACTTTCTAATGTTTAGACTAGTAGTTTCAAGGTTTACCACTTTTGTTCTTCATTTCTTTTTTTTTTTTAAATGGTTTAGAAAAATGAATATGAACATATAGAGATGTGTATAACTGTAGAGATTAATATCAAGTGTTACAGTACAAAATGAAAATGGTTCAAATTGTCAAATAAATAAATAAAGATTTTATGTATGTCTGTCCAGTCTCAGTCGGGTAGCGATATGTTATGAATTATATGATCATACAAACATATCAAGTTCACAAAACACCCCAAAAGGTATGAAAAAAAAAGAAGAAGAAGAAAAAAAAAAGGAAATTTTATTTTGCCTAAATACAAAGCCTGTTTAAAATCTATTACCAATGGTTACAATGTGACATTATTTCAATGACAAATACACAACTCATTTTAGCCATTTTAGTTTTTTTAATAGAAATAATTTTAGTTACTGTACTATATTTTAAATATTGAATCTGCAATTGACTATTCTCAATATTGTTAATCAAAAATTACATTTGTTCATTAAATCTTGTTAAAAAAAAAAAACACCTTTCCATCTTTATTTGACCCTCTAACTTTAATCTATTTGTGTTATTTTTTATTTATTTAAAAAAACACACACTTGACCCTCTAACACTTGCACTCTCTATTCGTTTCCGAACTGCTTGCTTTCTTTATAAAAAAAGGCCCCTATACACTATATTTATATATATATATATATACAGTGGGTACGGAAAGTATTCAGACCCCCTTAAATTTTTCACTCTTTGTTATATTGCAGCCATTTGCTAAAATCATTTGTTAATTTTTTTTCCTCATTAATGTACACACAGCACCCCATATTGATAGAAAAACACAGAATTGTTGACATTTTTGCAGATTTATTAAAAAAGAAAAACTGAAATATCACATGGTCCTAAGTATTCAGACCCTTTGCTGTGACACTCATATATTTAACTCAGGTGCTGTCCATTTCTTCTGATCATCCTTGAGATGGTTCTACACCTTCATTTGAGTCCAGCTGTGTTTGATTATACTGATTGGACTTGATTAGGAAAGCCACACACCTGTCTATATAAGACCTTACAGCTCACAGTGCATGTCAGAGCAAATGAGAATCATGAGGTCAAAGTAACTGCCTGAAGAGCTCAGAGACAGAATTGTGGCAAGGCACAGATCTGGCCAAGGTTACAAAAAAATTTCTGCTGCACTTAAGGTTCCTAAGAGCACAGTGGCCTCCATAATCCTTGAATGGAAGACATTTGGGATGACCAGAACCCTTCCTAGAGCTGGCCGTCCGGCCAAACTGAGCTATCGGGGGAGAAGAGCCTTGGTGAGAGAGGTAAAGAAGAACCCAAAGATCACTGTGGCTGAACTCCAGAGATGCAGTCAGGAGATGGGAGAAAGTTGTAGAAAGTCAACCATCACTGCAGCCCTCCACCAGTCGGGGCTTTATGGCAGAGTGGCCCGACGGAAGCCTCTCCTCAGTGCAAGACACATGAAAGCCCGCATGAAGGACTCCAAGATGGTGAGAAATAAGATTCTCTGGTCTGATGAGACCAAGATAGAACTTTTTGGCCTTAATTCTAAGCGGTATGTGTGGAGAAAACCAGGCACTGCTCATCACCTGTCCAATACAGTCCCAACAGCGAAGCATGGTGGTGGCAGCATCATGCTGTGGGGGTGTTTTTCAGCTGCAGGGACAGGACGACTGGTTGCAATCGAGGGAAAGATGAATGCGGCCAAGTACAGGGATATCCTGGACGAAAACCTTCTCCAGAGTGCTCAGGACCTCAGACTGGGCCGAAGGTTTACCTTCCAACAAGACAATGACCCTAAGCACACAGCTAAAATAATGAAGGCGTGGCTTCACAACAACTCTGTGACTGTTCTTGAATGGCCCAGCCAGAGCCCTGACTTAAACCCAATTGAGCATCTCTGGAGAGACCTAAAAATGGCTGTCCATCAACGTTTACCATCCAACCTGACAGAACTGGAGAGGATCTGCAAGGAGGAATGGCAGAGGATCCCCAAATCCAGGTGTGAAAAACTTGCATCTTTCCCAAAAAGACTCATGGCTGTATTAGATCAAAAGGGTGCTTCTACTAAATACTGAGCAAAGGGTCTGAATACTTAGGACCATGTGATTTTTAATAAATCTGCAAAAATGTCAACAATTCTGTGTTTTTCTATCAATATGGGGTGCTGTGTGTACATTAATGAGGAAAAAAAAAGAACTTAAATGATTTTAGCAAATGGCTGCAATATAACAAAGAGTGAAAAATTTAAGGGGGTCTAAATACTTTCCGTACCCACTGTGTATATATATATATATTTATTTATATGACCCTGGACCACAAAAGCAGTCATAAGTAGCACAGGTATATTTGTAGCAATAGCCAAAAATACATTGTATGGATCAAAATTATCAATTTTCTTTTATGCCAAAAGTCATTGGGATATTAAATAAAGATCATGTTCCATGAAGATATTTTGTAAATTTCCTACCGTAAATATATAAAAACTTAATTTTTGATTAGTAATATGCATTGCTAAGAATTTCATTTGAACAACTTTATAGGCGAGTTTCTCAATATTTTGATTTTTTTGCACCCTCAGATTCCAGATTTTCAAATAGTTGTATCTCAGCCAAATATTGTCCAATCCTAACAAACCGTTTTGTGGTCCTGGGTCACATATACAAGAAAATAAATAAATAACCTTGCTATGTACTGCGCTAACCGAGACTTGCATAAAGAATCTGCTTTCTAAAAATAATAATAATAATAATAAAAAAATAAAAATGAATAGCCTACTATTTTACATGTACATTCAGTATAAATTATTTTTATTTTAATTAATTAATTTATTTTTGTGGATCACCCCAAAAGGCTACCAAATGATTTATGCTGCTTCATGCCTCATTAGAAGCGTAAATGTCTCTTTGACTTTGAGTGCACTGCAAACACTACATTCCTTTAAATAGGAATAGTGTTTGAGATCTGGCCCTGGGGTCACCGGGCGGAGGGGTGCAGGAGGCCCCTGCAGGAGCAGTGAAAGTGTGTCAGTGGGTTATACTGACACTAACGCAGCTGGAGGCGGAGCGGGTCACATGATCCGCAGACTATCACTCCCTCTCTGCATTAAACCTGCTTTATTCACTCTGAGCTGTCAGAGACGAGGAGCCCTTCTGATTTAGGCTCTCTAGCCGGTGTGTTTTTATTAGAGTTTGGACGAGGCTAATGTATTGTATGTATTTATTACTATTTTTATAAGATACCTGTGTTTTTATTTCTTATTTTCTTTTTTTTCTTTTCAAGCAACACGGCGCTAATCGCTTGAGGTTATCTGGTAGGTTTAGTTAGAAATGTTCCTCAGGTAGTGACTAGTTAAGCTCGGTTCACAGCAGCACACAGCGACTAGATAGCTGCTGTAAACTGAGTAAAAACGGCA